>JZKD02S1807124.1:422956-445653 GCA_000966675.3 Picea glauca | reverse complement strand
CTCTTATACTATTGTTCATTTATAATTGGATATAATTGAATGGTTTAAGTATAAGTTGAAAAATGTTTTAAATTGTACTTGATACTGATTCACCCCCCTCTCAGTATCAACAATAGTTTGCATCTAACGAGAAGAAGACATGAAAAGCCTTGGCTAGTGAAGTTGGCCACAGGAACCAAAAGGAAGGTCACTAAATTGGTTAAGTCCTGTTCAGTAGACATGAAAGGAATGAGCACCAAGGCTGAATTGAACATTCTGCCTTTAGGCTCATATGATTTCTTAATTGGGATGATTGGTTGGACCAGCACCATGCCCTTCTGGACTACCATAACAAGAGGTTTACATGCCTGAATGAAGAGGGAAATCAGGTAACAGTCCAAGGAATTCCCAAAGCCGTGGCTGTTAGAGAAATCTCAGTCGTGCAATTGAAGAAATGTTACCGGAAAGGCTGTCAATTATTTGTATCTTGGGTGGAAGAAGCATCCCGAGATGTAGTCTCGAATCTGGAAGACCACAAGGTACTCAAATAATTTAAGGATGTATTTCAGGAGGTACCTGGACTACCTTCGAAGAGGGACATCGATTTTTCTATAAATTTGATGACGGGAGCAACTCTAGTTTCGAAGGCTCCTTATAGAATGAGTATTCCAGAGCTAAAAGAGTTGCAATTGTAGCTTGAAGAGCTACTAAAGAAGGGATACATTCACCCTAGCATGTCACCGTGGGGAGCCCTGGTCCTATTTGTGAAGAAGAAAGTTGGGACGCTGAGACCGTGCATTGATTTTCGATAGTTGAATAAGGTCACTGTCAAGAACAAGTATCCTCTGCCAAGGATCGATGATTTTTTTGATCAGTTGAAGGATGTGAAAATATTCTCGAAAATAGACCTTAGATCTGGATATCACCAAGTGAGGATAAATGATGAGGACATCAACAAGACCGCCTTTAGAACAAGGTACGATCATTATGAGTTCACAGTGGTGCCATTTGGATTGTCAAACGCGCCTGTTGTTTTCATGTGCTTAATGAATGGGGTGTTCAGAGATTATTTGGACAAGTTTGTCATAGTCTTCCTGGATGATATCTTGGTGTATTCCAAGATAGAGGAAGAACATGAGAAACACCTAAGAATGGTGTTGCAGGTGTTGAGAGAACACCAACTGTACGCAAAACTGAGCAAGTGCTCATTTTATCAAAGGTTGATTCATTACTTGGGACACATTATATCTGAAGAAGGGATTGTTGTGGATCCTTAAAAGGTTGAGGCCATCCGAGAATGGCCAGCACTAAGGAATGTGGCAGAAGTTAGATCTTTTATGGGTCTGATAGGCTACTACAAAAGGTTTATAGCCAGATTCTCAAAGATAGCTCATTCTATCACTTCCTTGCAAAGGAAGGAGAAGAAGTTCCAGTGGACTAAAGAATGTGAGAGTAGCTTCCATCGATTAAAACAACTACTAATCGGTGCTCCAATCCTGAAGATTGCAGATCCAAATAAGGATTACGTAGTGTGAACTGATGCGTGTAAGGAGGGACTGGGAGGAGTTCTCAGCCAAGAGGGATTTGTAATTTTTTATGAGTCCCGAAAGATGAAAGAGCATGAAAGGAATTATGCCACTCATGATTTAGAGTTGGCGGCAATCATCCACGCATTGAGGAAATGGAGACATTACCTCATGGAAAGGAGATTTGAATTAAGAACAGACCACAATGGTCTGAAATATTTATTTGATCAGCCAACTTTAAATGCCAGGAAAATCAGATGGCTGGAGTTCCTATGTGAATATGACTTTGATATCACGCATATCAAAGGGAAAGAAAATAAGGTGGTTGATGCACTCAGTAGAAAAGTGCACAAATTACATGCTACAACCATTAGCATGTACAAAACTGAGATTAAAGACAGAATTTTGGAAGCTGCAAATGTTGATTTACAGTACAGAGGTTTAGTAGCAAAGCTACAGCAGCATGAGAGACCACAGACCAAGGAAAGTTACACCTTGGGAACTGATGGTTTACTTCTATATAAAAACAGAGTGTATGTACCCAATGTCCAAGAATTGAAGCTGGAAATTCAAAAAGAAATGCATAATGTGGCTTATGTTGGACATCCTAGATATCAAAAGACTATGGAAACAGTGAAAAGCCATTATTTTTGGCCGGATCTGAAGAAGGAAATCATTGAATACATCGCTAGATGTATGGAGTGCCAAAAGGTTAAGGCTGGGCATAGGCACCTAGTAGGGTTGCTGCAGCCTTTACCCATTCCTAAATGGAAATGGGACGTGGTAACAATGGATTTTATCATAGGATTTCCCAGAACAAGCAAGCAGCATGATTCAATCATGGTGGTGGTGGACCAGCTTACTAAAGCCGCCCATTTTATTCCACTGAAAACCACACACAGGGCAGTTGATGTTGTTGATATCTTTTTAAAAGAAGTTGCACGCTTGCACGAAATTCCTAAGACAATTGTGTCTGGTAGGGACCCGAAATTCACCTCGAATTTTTGGAAAGGAGTGTTCAAAGGATTCAGAATGAATCTGAACTTTAGTACAACGTATCATCCTGAGTCTGATGGTCAGACAAAGACGGTGAACAGGGTAATAGAAGACATATTGAGAATGTATGTGATGGATAAACCATCAAGGTGGGAAGACTACCTGCATTTGGTAGAATTTGCCTATAATAATGGGTATCATGCATCATTGAAGATGAGCCCATTCGAAGCACTTTATGGAAGAAAGTGAAACACTCTAGTGAGATGGGATAATCCCGCTGATAGAGAAGTAGTTGGGCCTAAGATGCTCAAAGAGATGGAAGATCAAATGATAAAAATTAAATGGAATCTGAAAGCTGCCCATGATAGGCAGAAAAGTTACACTGACAGTAACAGAACCCATAGAGAATTCAAAGTGGGTGACCATGTTTTCCTGAAAGTGAAAACTTACAAAAGTTCCCTGAGGTTGGGAAGTTGCGCCAAATTGGTAGCAAGATTTTGTGGGCTATTTGAGATCCTGGAAAGGATTGGGCCACTTGCATACATGCTTGCACTACCTGCATCTATGACTGTACATAATGTGTTTCATGTTTCACTACTTAATAAATATGTACCTGATGATCATCATGTTATTGATTGGAATGTGATTCAGGTGGAACCAGAAGGTGTCCTACAAGTGCATCCTGTGCGCATATTGGACAGGAAAAGCAAACAGCTCCGGAATTGAGCCATAGATCTTGTAAAGGTCCAGTGGACCTACTATGGTCCTGAGGACATGACATGGGAGCATGCAGATGTTATGCGAGCAGAGTACCCACATCTTTTTGAAAAATTTTGAAAATCTTGTAGATGTTGTGTAAAGTTGCATTGAGGACAGTGCAAAAATAATGGGAGGGGGATTGTAGTGTCCCCAAGGCCGAGCCCCGTTGCAAACCATGTTCTAAAAGAAATTGTAATTATGATTTATAGGCTAGTGAGCCAAGTTTTTATAAGTTGGTGGATTATGTGATTGTTAGGCCAGAGAGCCTAAGGGTTGGAGGCTAAGGGCCTGATTTTGTACTTGTATGTATGCAGAACATTTAATAAAATTGTAAACACTGCCAAGTGCAGATCGACCACAATGAATGAGTGAAGGGGGAATGAGCATCCACAGAGTGGGAAAGGAATTAGGGGTTGGAAGGTGGGAAAGGGGCTAAGTGTTGAGCCTAGGGGATAAGCCTATGGGGCTTAAGACTGGGAATAATATTTTAATATTATCCCAAAAAGACATGCACATTTTATGTTTTATCCTAAGTTTCTCACAAGGGGAGGACGTACACGGGTGATGCGTGCTGGTGGAATGCATGCAGTTCCATGGGTGACAAGTGTCAACCCTAATGCATGCGAATAAAATAGCCAGGGTGAGCCATGAGAAGGGTTCCTCCTCCATTCTACTCGATTGCCTGAATGCGTACGGAGCCCTTGATAGTATGACCAACCCGACTCCTACAGAGAACCTTCGTGCATCTCCGTGATTCGAAAATTTTGTGTCTGGCTCTGAGAAAAACCATGTGTACATTCCCTGAATGAGAAGCCTGTGTTGATTTCGGGAAAGAGTTTATGTTTGTTCTGGAAAGCTGGTACACCCCTTCTCTGTTCTAAACCGGGGAGTCTGAATCGACCCCTGCATGGATGACTCATCACGCATCCCTGAGAATCCAGAGTGTGAGTCTATCCCGTGTTTCCAAATTGAGAAAATGGAAGTTTCCCATCCCTGCTAAGCCTGGTTATGTTGTTTCACCTATCTGGAGCTGCCCTGGGGTGTTTGTGTCTGGATTCCTGTTGATTGTGGTGGATGTGTAGTGTTTGATCCTGTGTGGCTTCTTGGCCAGTTTGTACAACACTCTCTCCAGGTGAGAGAGGTGGTTGAAGTTGGAAGAATAGGTTGTTGGACCTGTAAGCGACTCCCTCCAGGTGAGAGAGTGCACAGAGGAAGGAGAGAACTCCTGGAAGGAACCTTGTAGCTGCCATAGAGCCCGGAGACTTTCAGTCCGACCTGTTCCTGTAACCCAAGTCAAGGGAGATTAGCAGCTGAAGGATTGCCCAGGTGATAGAGAAGGTGTATACTCCTAGGGTGGAACAGGCATGTGGGGAATGAGGGTCTGTGGGCAGTGAGCATGGGAGTTTCCTGGGAGAGAATTCCATCCTTGTGGTTGTGTGTTGTTTCCCTATAACCTCAGCCTAGCCTAGGATTCCTTGTCTTAGGGTGGAGATTAGTCCCAGCTCAGTGGTGACCCACTGATGAGATGATGAGTAGTGTGGTCTAAGGCTGGGAGGTTCAAGGAAGGCCTGCACTTGGTTGGTGGAACTACCATTGTTCAAAGATAAGTACCATATGATGCTTTAATTATGTTTCTGTATCTCTGTGTATTATAATCATCATGTATTCTACTGTGCATATCAATTTAATGTTAATTTTATTGATTGTTATTATAGCAGTAAATAATATGNAATGGGATGTGGTAACAATGGATTTTATCATAGGATTGCCCAGAACAAGCAAGCAACATGATTCAATCATGGTGGTGGTGGACAAGCTTACTAAAGCCGCCCATTTTATTCCACTGAAAACCACCCATAGGGCAACTAATGTTGCTGATATCTTTTTAAAAGAAGTTGCACGCTTGCACGGAATTCCTAAGACAATTGTGCCTGATAGGGACCCGAAATTCACCTCGAATTTCTGGAAAGGACTGTTCAAAGGATTCAGAATGAATTTGAACTTTAGTACAATGTATCATCCCGAGTCTGATGGTCAGACAGAGAGGGTGAACAAGGTAATAGAAGACATATTGAGAATGTATGTGATGGATAAACCATCAAGGTGGGAAGACTACCTGCATTTGGTAGAATTTGCCTATAATAATGGGTATCATGCATCATTGAAGATGAGCCCATTCGAAGCACTTTATGGAAGAAAGTGCAACACTCCAGTGAGTTGGGATAATCCAGCTGATAGAGTAGTAGTTGGGCCTGAGATGCTCAAAGAGATGGAAGATCAAATGATAAAAATTAAACGGAATCTGAAAGCTGCCCAGGATAGGTAGAAAAGTTACGCTGACAGTAACAAAACCCATAGAGAATTCAAAGTGGGTGACCATGTTTTCCTGAAAGTGAAAACTAACAGATGTTCCCTGAGGTTGGGAAGTTGCACCAAATTGCCAGCAAGATTTTGTGGGCCATTTGAGATCCTGGAAAGGATTGGGCCAATTGCATACATGCTTGCACTACCTGCATCTATGACTGTACATAATGTGTTTCATGTTTCATTGCTTAAGAAATATGTACTTGATGCTAATCATGTTATTAATTGGAATGTGATTCAGGTGGAACCAGAAGGTGTCCTGCAAGTGCATCCTGTGTGCATATTGGACAGGAAAAGAAAACAGCTCCATAATCGATCCATAGAGCTTGTAAAGGTCTAGTGGACCTGGTACGGTCCTGAGGACATGACATGGGAGCATGCAGATGTTATGCGGGCAGAGTACCCGCATCTTTTTGAAATTTTTTGAAAATCTTGCAGATGCTGTGTAAAGTTGCACTGAGGATAGTGCAAAAATAAGGGGAGGGGCATTGTAGTGTCTCCAAGGATGAGCCTCATTGTAAACCATGTTCTGAAAGAAATTGTAAATATGTGTTATAGGCTGGTGAGCCAAGTTTGTATAAGCCAGTGGGCTTAAGTGATTGTTAGGCTAGAGAGCCTAAGGGTTGGAGGCCAAGGGCCTAATATTGTACTTGTATGTATGCATAACATTTAATAAAATTAAAAAAAAAAAAAAGAACACTGCTAGGTGCAGACCGATCACGATGAATGAGTGAAGGGGGACTGAGCATCCACAGAGTGGGCAAGAAATTAGGGGCTGGAAGGTGGGAAAGGGGCTAAGTGTTGAGCCTGGGGGCTAATCCTAGGGGGCTTAAGCCTGGGAATACTATTTTAATATTATCCCAAAAAGACATGTGCATTTTATGTTTTATCCTAAGTTTCTGGCAAGGGGAGGATGTACAAGGGTGATGCGTGCTGGTGGAACACATGTAGTTCCATGGGTGACAAGTGTCAACCCTAACGCATGTGAATAAAATGGCTAGGGTGAGCCGTGAGAAGGTTCCTCCTCCATTCTACTCGATTTCCTGAACACGTACAAAGCCCTGGATAGTACGACCAACCTGACTCCTGCAGAGAACTTTCATGCATCCCTGTGATTCAAAAAGTCTATGTCTAGCTCTGAGAAAACTCGTGTGTAAATTCCCTGAACGAGAAGCCTGTGTTGATTTTGGGAAAGAGTCTATGTTTGTTCTGGAAAGCTGGTACACCCCTTCTCTGTTCTAAACCGGGGAGTCTGAATCAACCCCTGCGTGGATGACTCGTCATGCATCCCTGAGAATCCAGAGTGTGAGTCTATCCTGTGTTGCCAGATTGAGAAAATGGAAGTGTCCCATCCTTGCTAAGCTTGGTTATGCTGTTGCACCTGTCTGGAGCTGCCCTGGGGTGTTCATGTCTGGATTCCCGTTGATTGTGGTGGACGTATAGTGTTTGATTTTGTGTGGCTTATTGGCCAGTTTGTACAACACTCTCTCCAGGTGAGAGAGGTGGTTGAAGTTGGAAGAATAGGTTGTTGGACTTGTGAGCGACTCCCTCCAGGTGAGAGTGTGTGCAGAGGAAGGAGAGAACTCCTGGAAGGAACCTTGTAGCTGCCATAGAGCCCGGAGACTTCCGGTCCAGCCTGTTCCTGTAACCCAAGGCAAGGGAGATTAGCAGCCGAAGGACTGTCCGGGTGATAGAGAAGGTGTATACTCCTGGGGTGGAACAAGCATGTGGGGAATGAGGGTCTGTGGGTAGTGAGCGTGGGAGGTTCCTGGGAGAGAATTCCATCCTTGTGGCTGTGTGCTGTTTCCCTGTAACCTCAACCTAGCCTAGGATTCCTTGTCTTGGGGTGGAGATTAGTCCCAGCTCGGGGGTGACCCACTACTGAGTTGATGAGCAGTGTGGTCTAAGGATGGGAGGTTCATGGAAGGCCTGCACTTGGTTGGTGGAACTATCACTGTTCAAAGATAAGTACCATATGATGCTTTAATTATGTTTCTGTATATCTGTGTATTATAATCATCATGTATTCTGCTGTGCATATCAATTTAATGTTAATGTTATTGATTGTTATTATAGCAGTAAATAATATGTTTACTCTGAGCTTAAATGTATTTATTTTCTTAAACACATGTGGATTATATAATGCCTGTATGAGTTATGTACAAAGGGGTGTTATAGATTTCTTTTAAGAGTGTTTAAGCCTTGGTAGCCAGAAAAAGGTGCGCTACAGAATTGATGAAAAAGCACATGCAAGTGTCATTGTCGTTGGCCCTTATGTTATGACAAGCATTAGAAAATGCCACCAGGTGTTCGTTTGTACTAATAGTGTTATTTCCTGAAAACTTAGGCAGGTTCTCTTTAAACTTCGAAAGTGGACAAGTAACAAGTGTTAGGTTAAGAGGAGAGGACACATGCCACAGTGTGGTTGTGGCATCTTCTTCGAACTGAAAAATCTCATACTTTTTAATGACTTTGGTGGGGTTTTTGGTAGATTGGACAGGGATATAGTGGCTATATAAGCTACCTATCACTGAGGATGATGAATATTGGGAATATGGAGAACTTTCAGTGCCACCAGAGCCACCAATAGATTCCATCTTGTGGATGATAGATGAGGGAAAGGAAGACGATCTGGATGAATCCTATAAAGTTTTCCTTAGAGCACTTTGTTGGGGAGATAACACAATGTTTCTTCTGTTAATGTTTAAGATATTATTATAGTTCTTTGCATTTCAATAGATAACAATAGCATAATACATGATCACTGAGAAATACACAATCACAAGAGACACAAAATTTATCCTGGGAAACCCTCTAGGGGAAGAAAACCCAGCAAAACTTGCTTATTATAGATAGCCAATACAATGCCAAGAGATAACTCAAGCTAATACAAAAGATCCTCTCCCAAAGATGCGCCACTCTCTCTCTCTCTTCTCCAATTGCAGTTCCGAAACTTGTCTCTCAATGAGAAAGTGAGGTGTGTGTCTAAGTGAAGCGCTAGCCTCCTTATTTATACTAAACTAGCACGTGTGAAGTGTCTCTTCACTGGCAAGGCCGACTTCTTAATCTGGGTGGCTATAACCACCTTTATTATATTCCGGGGCCTCTTTGATATATTCTGGGGCCGACTTCTTCTTTTGCCCATTACAATTATATTATGACCAATCTGAAAAAGGGGATTTGGTCCTTTTACAATAGCCGACATGATCAATCCACAATGGGGATTGATCCAATGAATAATATATCAAATAATAATAAGAATACATTTTACAGTTACATTATTTCAACACTCCCCCTTAACAAGAAGGGTATTCTTCAACAACATCAGGCGAGAGAGAGAGGTAAACATCATCGACAAAATCAAGTGGGTGAAAGGACATCATCATCAATATCATCTTGAACACTAACTGGCGTATCTATAAATCATTGGAAGTTTTCTTCATCGACAACATCACCATTCTCAAAGGAATGCAATCATCATTTGCATCAATATGAATTAGTATAAAACTAATACATCATCATCATCATAGCACGAGGTTGGCTCATAATAATACAGGACTGACTTTACATCACAACTGTCAAGCTGAAAGCTCAGTACTCGTCTTTCTTTATGTCACAACAATCAAGCTGGAAGCAAGATACTAGACTTGCTTTACATCACATCTTCTCAAGCTAGAAGCACAGTACTAGTCTCATCTCAACGTCTTGCTTTACATCACAACACTTAAGCTGGAATCAAGATACTAGACTGGCTTTACGTCACAACTGTCAAGCCGGAAACATAATACTAGTCTCATCACATCATCTTGCTTTATACCACAACCATCGGGTTGGAAGCAAGATACTAGACTGGATTTACGTCACAGCTGTTAATCCAGGAGCACAATACTAGTCTCATCTCATCGTCTTGCCTTACGTCACAACAATAAATATGGAAGCAAGATACTCATCCATCTTTATGTCGCAACAATCAAGGTGGAAGAAGGATACTAGACTGGCTTTACGTCGCAACTGTTAAGCCAGAAGCACAGTTCTAGTCTCATCACATTGTCTTGCTTTATGTCACAACAATAAAGCTGAGCAAGAGATGTCTTATCACAACAACTACTCCCCCTTTCGAGGAAGGTCCTTTCGGACTATACCAAGCTTATCTCGAAAGTTCTCAGACTTTACACGAGATAGAGGCTTTGTCAACACATCAACAACCTGTTCATCCGTGCTAACGTACTAAAGCTTTATGGCTCCTCTCTGCACCACGTCATGGATGTAATGAAATCAGATCTCTATGTGCTTCGACCTGTCATGGAATACATGATTCTCTATCATCTTTATGAAACTCTGGTTGTCACATAGGATCATGGTTTCTTCCATCTCTAGGTCAAATAGACTGGTCAACAATTTTCAAAGCCATATAGCTTCGCAGCTGGCAGAACATGCAACAATGTATTCTGCTTCCACTTTGATGAGAGAAAAGATGGATTACTTTCTACTTTGCCATGGGATCATGGCTGATCCCAAACTAAAACAACATCCTGAAGTGCTTTTCCTGTCAGAAACACTTCCTTCCCAATCTGCATCAGTATATCCACTCAATGTGAAATCATGATCTCCATCATAGATGAGACCACAATCTATTGTACCCTTAAGGTACCTCATCACATGTTTTGCATCCACTAGGTGAACATGTATGGGTTCTACCAGAAACTGACTCAAGGTGTTCACGGCAAAACAAATGTCTGCTTTGGTGTTCACCAGGTACATCAATGATCCAATAATCTATCTATACAACATGGCATCAATCAATTCTGACGAAGTGTCGACCAAGAGCTTCAACTTCGATTCCATGGTGTATTCATGGACTTGCATTCCAACATGTCGAATCTCTTCAGAATTTTGACTGCATACTTCCCTTGGTTAAGAAAGATCCTCTCTGAACTCTGCCATACCTCAAGAACTAAGAAATAATGCATTAGGCCAAGGTATTTCATTTCAAATTCTGAGGCAAGTCTCTTCTTACATTGAGTAATGAGCTTTTCTTCTCCGGTTAAGAATAAGTCATCCACATATAGCAGTAATATCACTGGCTCATCGTTCATAACCTTGAAGTAGAGGTTAGAATCTACTTTACTCTTGGTAAAGCCCAAGCTCGTCAAGAAACTGTCTATCCGGCCATACCAATATCTAGGAGCTTGCTTCAATCCATACAATGATTTCTTCAATCTGCAGACATGAGACTTCATGTCTTCAACTTCAAATCCTTGAGGTTGCTCTATATACACTTCCTCTTTGATGACACCATTAAGGAAATCTATCTTTACGTCCATATGGTGCAACTTCCACTTCATCTTAGCTGCAAGGGCTATGATGGTTCTAATCGAAGTGTATCTGGCTACAGGAGTGAATGTATCTTCATAGTCAATGCCTTCTTTTTGAGAAAATCCACGAGCTACAAATCTTTCTTTATACTTCTCAATACTTCCATCAGAAACATGTTTTATTTTGAAGAGCCATCTAAATGATACCACATCCTTGCTATTCGGTCTGGGAACTATTTCCCATACATCGTTCTTTATTATGGATTGGTATTCTTCTGTCATGGCATTTTCCCATTCTTTCTTCTGAATGGATTCTTCAAAGCAGGTAGGGTCCTTTTCTAGAAGATCACACATCAAATCAGTATAACTGGAGAATGGCTTTGGTCTTTTCACCTGTCTCGTGGTTCCTTGGGGAACACCATACTGCTCTCCATATTGAATGATCTCTCTAGCCCAAGATGGCTTTCTTTTATGGATGATTTTCATCTGAAGCGGTTCTTGAAATTCTACCATGTCATGGTCTTCTCGAATTTCCTCATCAGGGGAAACTATGTCTTCCCTCACTGGTTCAACATCTCTGGGAACCTCCCTCACTGATTCTGCAACTTTGGGGATTACGGGTTCCTCTTCATATAACTCTTCAAGCTAGCATTTTCTCAATTTATTGAGCACTGCATATTCATCAAAGGTCACATCCCTGTTGATATCAATGTGGTGGTGACTTGGTATATAGATCCTGAAGGCCTTGGAGACCTCACAGTATCCCACAAATATTCCCTTCTTTCCTGAGGATTCCATCTTCTTTCTTTTCTCTTTTGGTATATGTATAAATACCGGGCAGCCAAATATTTTGAGATGGCTTACCTCTGGCTTCTTTCAGTGAATATCTCTTCCAGGGTCTTAAACCCAAGTGCACTATGGGACAATCGATTTTGCACATATACGGCTGTCATTGCTACTTCTGCCCATAATCACATAGGAAGATCTTGATTGTGGATCATAGTATTCACAACTTCCATTATCATTCCGTTCTTTCGTTTAGTTACACCGTTTTGTTGAGGATTATAGGGAGTTGTGAGTTCCCTCTTGATCCCAACATCTTTGTAGAAGTTCACGAACTCTTTTGAGGTATATTCTCTTCCATTATCTGACCTGAGTATCTTGATATTTCTTTCGGAAAGGTTCTCTATCAAGGCTTTGAATTCCTTGAATTTGATGAACACTTCATCTTTATATTTCAAGAGATACAATGAGGTCTTACGAGAATAATCATCAATAAATGATACATAATATACATACCCACTAATGGAGGACGATGAAATTGGGCCACACACATCTGAATGAATGATTTCTAGGACTCCTTCTGCTTTGCTGTCTTTCTTCGAAAAAGGGTTCTTGATGTTCTTACCTTGTGCACATCCATTGTATATGCCTTCATGGTCAACCTTGAGTTCTGGTAAACCTGTGACTACTTTGCATATGTATGGTGGCGCCTTGTATTTAATGTGAGCTAATCTTCTATGCCAAAGTTCACATGGATTCTCAATGGCGTGGGTCATGGCAGCTTCTGAGTGACCCTTTAGCTTATGCAAGCCACCTTCTTCTTTTCCAATGATAATTGCTTCATTTATGGTCTCTCCTTTAGCACGTTTCCTTTTGCAACCTTCACTATAGCTTCCTCAGGGTTATTACCTGTGACCTGGAGCAAGGTCAACAAAACAACAAGCAAAAATAATATCCTTTTGATAATATAAAGCAATAGCACGAGCAATCATCACAGTAGATCCTTTAGAGCTATCACTTGTAATTTGTCTGAAGCAAATATTAAAGGTAAGGAATACAATACAAAATGAGGTCAACACTCTCATAGTGTTGTGATCAAACATTCCTCCATGGAAACTTGGAACTAACACACAAGATTCTTCCTAGAAGAGGTGTTAGTTGTATGAGACAAATGATTATGTTAAACATTTACCTCTATATGCTCACATGCTATAAAGTATGATACTTTACAAAGACTTCTATCTCAACTATAGTTATCAACTTGTCATGAGTAAATTTGAATCTTATTAACTTGATTAATCAAACCTGGAGCCTTGTCCTCAGGAATGAGTGCTTGCTTTTCTTTCAAGTCTCCTTCACTCAAGATGACGAGTGCTTTCTTCAACCTGTCTTTTGTACTAAGACAACATTGTATCTTGACAGAAGGTTGGGTTAGAGGATAAGTTCTATGATCTCAAATTTTAATCCATCTAATACCTTGAATCAGAAAAGGTTAGAATGATGGTCATAGCTACAACATGCAACATTGATCAATATAGCAAATGGATGCATATCAGAACAATCACACCTGGGTTGCATCATTCCTCTGAATGTGTTGGATCTTGAGATCCTTTTGGATCTATGGAAAGAGATCCCTTCTTCGACAAATACTCTTTAAAGTTTAACCATTTAAACATATGTGAGTACATACCTCTGATGGAATTTGTAGGTAGTGGCACCATCTGGCAGTAGCAGTAATCATTACCAACTCTTAAAAACTTCAAGGGTGTTTGTGTTGTGTATGTGTTATATTCTTTGAATGTGTATGTGTGGGCATGTCAGATATGACAACTGCGTTTGACGATCCCTCGTAGTAGTGTTTCTTTTGTGTTGTGTGCACCAAGAAATTTTCTAGGGGGGGTAGGTATGCCCCCCCTTGGTTACGTGAAGTGTTCGACAATGGGCGGTAGCCATGGGCAGCGCCCCCAAATTTTTTTTTGGGCGTTTTTTTTCTATTTTTAGTGAATTTTTCTATTTTTAGCGTTTTTGTAAATTAATCCCAGATTAAGGTATTAGGGGTTTTGTATCTACGAAATACCTAAAAACATTGTATATATATTGTATTGTGAATGGTGAAATTCGATATAATGAACATAAGAAAGGTTTTCCTAGTTGAGGGTTTCCGGTATAAAATCTCTGTGTACTCTGTGTATGGGCCATTGATTAAATTATGTTTTGCTTAAGAATCTATATGCATGGCTTTACTTCACAGGTTTAAAACTTACACCCTCTCCCTATACAATTAATCCAAGGCATGAAAAATGTACCTAAAGAACCTTGGCATGCAAAATGAGTATTGGGTTGTAATCTTACTACATAGCATTCCAATGCAAGCATATATTGAAGGTATATTTTCCTCAATAGGTTGTCTTCTTCCCATTATGTAAACTTTTCTCTCCCAACGAATGCTTCACTTCTCCATCTCATGGATGTCATGCATCATTGTTGTTCACGAACATATTTTCACATCTTAGTTATAATGGTTCAAAACTAGGGCATCACTTATCAGCAGTTATGAGAACAAGTTATGGGAAAATTTATTTACCTTGGATTCAATGAAAGTTATAACAGGCAGTCTCTCAAATGATGAAATTGAATTTAGACTAGACTTTGCATGCATTGCATGCCACCTCAACATGCAACTCAACATGCAACATGCATCTTGACATGCATGCAACTCCGACATGCAACTTGACATGCATGCAACTCGACATGCAACATGACTTGTCAACTTGACTTTGACCACTCAAACTATACATACAAGTTGACTTTTACAACTTGAGTTTGACAACTCAAACTAAACATGCAATTCGACTTTTACAATTGCGTTAGATAACTCAAACTTCTTTTCATGGTGGATAATGTTACACATGCCAACGCACTAGATCAATACATTTACATTATTTGCATAGGGAAGATTGTTTATTTCTAGCTCATATAAATTGTACATTCAACCTAACTTTTGCTAGATGCCTTGACTTTTGCTCATGGCTCACAAGGCTTGACTAGACTCACAAAGGTTGTACATTCCCCCTGACTTTTTCACTAGTGTGTCTATGCTCACATAGGTTGTACATTCACCCTGACTTTTGCACTAGACTATCTATGCTCACAGAGGTTGTACGTTCCCCATGACTTTTGCATTAGACTTACATCTTGAATTTTGTCTTAGTCTTACAAGGCTTCTACCTTTTCGTTGGATAGACTCAAAAGATCATATAACATCTCGTTCATCCCGACTTTTGGTTTGACTCACATAGGTTGTATGTTCCCCCCTGGCTTTCATCAATACCTTACAATACTGGTTGATTCTCCAAATCTCCCTGGCTAGCCTCAGGGTGGTCCACATGGCCTCTCATTAGAGAATGACTGTTGATGTTGCCAAATTTAACATTATGGATGAACATTGATGGAAAGGGACACTTGGTGGTTTGTTTTGGCAGTTGAGGGCATGATATAGCCCTTGGAGACCCAACATTCCACCTAGCACCCTCAACATTATCTTCTTGGAGCTCAACGTCACCTTTTAGAAGGATGACATCACCCTTTAAAGGGATATTTTATGTAAAATTTAAATTTTGAATTTATAAGGGAAAATACTTGAGGTTGGCCATATTATATTTTAAAGTTGACATTTTAGGCCAAAGAGGTGATATAAATACACCTCTTGGCATTTCATTTTATCACAACTCTTCCTCTCACAAGAGGATTTAAGTCTGAAATTTCTTCCCTATTTGGCAAATTGGCTCTTTTACATGGTACACTATCTCTTGGAGGGAAAGTCTTGGTGTTTCTTGGCTCATATATGGTGAAATTTTCTGCAGCAAGGGTTTTATGCTTGATTATTCTTGGTGAAGTAAGTAAAATATACAATTTAATTTCCTGCTTTTGGGTGTTTATGGTGAATTTTACTTGTTCATGTTGAAGGTTATGAGATTGCTTGTATAAAACCCTAGGAGAAGGAACATAATGTATTTATTCCTCTCTCTAAAACATTTCCTCCATTAATTTGTTAATAAAACCTCATATAGGGAAAACTCCTAAAGGCCTAAAGTGCTAGCACTTTAGGAGTTTTGTTTTAGAAGCTTGTTGTGATTACTTTTCAAGAATCTAAAGGGGGAGAATTCGCTAGGGCCCAAAAGACCTTGCTCCCTAGCAAATATTCCTCTTGAGGCTTAGAGTTTGAGGCCCTAAGATGCTAGCACCTCAAACTTTAGCCCATTTCTTTAGACATTATTACCATTAGTCTCCAATTGAATGCTAATTGTTGTTGTCAATGACTCCATAAGCCCAAAAAGGCACTAGTCTACTTGCTCTCTTGTGAAGGAATTGATCAAACAACTCTCAAACTCTACTCTCTAAAGATTTTATTTACATCTTCTAACCTTATCTTAGCTTAATCTACTAATTATTTTGTTGTTGTTGAAAATATTTGCTATAGCTATCCTAACTGTTGTAATTTGATGCATAACTCACTCTAATTGCTAGTTAACACACTTACAAATTGCTTGTGATAAGTGCTACTTGTCCTCTTTGATAAATGCTAGATTTTCACTAGTGCTACTTGTCCTCTTTGATAAATGCTAGATTTTCTTGCAGTTTTGAGTTGAATTTATCATGGTTGTTACAAAATACTATTGGCTGTTATAAACCGTCATCTTGCTGCAACTTTACTTCAGCCATTATATGTTTTTATTGTCTATTTCTGTTGAGGTATTTTATCAATTTGGTACTTGGAAATTGTTATATGTATATGCTATATCGTTCTTGTTCCAGGCAGGTATACAAAGATTTTCCTTTGCCTCAATTTCACAGACATAGACCCTTTGATTAGGTAACCTGTGAGAGGGCAATATGAGCTAGACCATATCCTTGCTATCTTATCCCTTGAGGCTACCAAGGGCACCTCCTCTGGGTTGGACCTCTTCCATCCCTAAAATGTGGGGATTTCCTACTAAGGTGACAGTGGTGGGTTATCCTGTAGTTATGGCAATTTGATTTACTTGTCTTGGGCTTGGACAAGTACAAAATGTGTGATAACAGGTACCTCAGATATGTTAGATCTGTCGATTGATACCTCATATCTGCACTAGATATGTCCAATGGCACCTCAGCTCTACACTAGATCTATCTATTGGTACCTCAAATTTGCTAGATCTGTTGGCACCTTGGATCTACCAAATCTACATGTTGATACCTCGGATCTGCACTATATTTGTTCATTGGTACCTCATGTCTTCTAGATCTATCCGCTGGTACCTCAGATGTGCTCCCCAAAAATATGTCCTTTGATTTATGGTTGTTGGGTTTTCTTCTCCTTATTGCACTACCTGCACTTTCCTCCTTTGGACTTGATATCTAGATGAAAGTATTTCTTCACCTTTATTGAGATCCCCTTGAATCACAATCCTTCATGACTCAAGCACTTGAGAAAAATTCTTTTTCTCTTATCCTTGATCCCCTTGAGTCACAGTCCTTCGTGACTCAAGCACTAGAGAAAAAGTCCTTCTTTTCTCCTAAGTGAATATATTTCTCCTTCACCTAGCCTTGCTTTCATAATCTTGAGTTATGACCGAATCGAACATAACCCTAACCTCCAAAGTGATTAATGGTTGAGATTAGATCTCAACTCACTTGAGATTAGATCTCAACTCACTTGAGATCAATGGCTAAGATTCATTTAATTCACTAATGCTAATAAATTTAACATTTCATTAAATTAAATTCACTTTAATTATATAAGCACTTTACTTTAATAATTTCTTTAATTAAAGTAAATTACTAAGGTTGGAGGCTTTGGATGTCTTCCACACGTTTAGACACTTAGACCTGTGAGAAGTACCTATCCGATGCTACAAACATCAACACATAAAAGGATCATTGTATGGTGTTACCCTACCTCAAGGGTTTTGATATTCAATAAAGTATTGAGCATTTATGATATATTGTGGCAAAAGATATTTGGATCTACTAAGGAACATAACAAATTAAATAAAAATAGGGCATGGAATGGCCAAGGAGAACATGATAAGGGGCTATGAATTGACATGAGGTCATGGGGATTGTAGGGGAGTGTGAGTGGCATAACCTTTCCCCAATGAACTCAACATGACCCTCTAGGAACTAGCATAGATCCCTCTTAACCACAAATCTACTAAACACCGAGTGGAATTAAAAAACTTGGGTGCATGCACAAGGATTAAGATAGATTTTTTACATTGCCTTTGTTTTAACCAATGTTTTAAAAACCGACAAATTGGAACCAGAACCAGTTGATTTTACTGGTTCGATACTCGACCGGTTTGAACCAGTCAATAAACTATACCGCCCGTCTGGTTTATGACGAAACCGGCCGGTTCAGTACCAAACCGACCGGTTCTATCATAAATCGGTCGGTTCGGTTCGAACCAGCTATAGTGGGCCCGTGGACTTGATTTTTTTTTTCTTGCTAAACCTAAAACCTGAAATCCCCTAAACCCTAATTCTAGTCTATATAACACTCTCACTCCCCTCTAAGTGCCTCACACCTCTCTCATTCAACATTTGGGAGCATTTGGGTTTTGGAGCAGCATTGATTCTTGAAGAGAAACATTGAGGAGCAACATTGAGGAGCTTCTTGCGCAAGTGTTTTGGGTAGTTGGATTAGAGGTATGTTGAAAATTTTCCACTCTTTTCTTTTCCATATTGATTGTAGAATGTTTGAAAGTTTGAAACTTAGTAAGAGTCTAAGACAAGGTTCCTTCTTTGCATTTTCATATTGCTTGAATTGTGCAAATTACACCTTTTATTTAGCCTTTGAGTTTGAATTTACAAATTTACAATGGCCCCAAAAGCTAAAGATGTCGCATGGGTTCATGTTGAAGTGATTGAAGGTCTAATGTATTGCAAGTATTGTCAAAAATGCATCAAGGGGGGGTGGGGGGGAGCATTCATAGGCTGAAAAAACACTTGGCTGGTATTAGAGGCCAAGTTAAATCATGTGAGGCACCATTATATGTTATTGGGCCTATTAGAGAAGAGATGAAAAAAGTACTTAATGACTACCAACACGAAAAGGCTAGGGAAAAATCTATACAAGATGAAATAGGGATGAAGAGGACTGTAGCACAAATGAGGGAAGCCAAGCCCACTTTTTATTATGAGGACTCTCCATCTATTCATTCTACCAATGTTAGAAATAGAGACCCCTTTCATTACGTTCTTCCTCCCCTTGAAAGTGAAAATACTATGCATTAGCCTAAAGTAAAAAGAGGAATACCATCCAAAGGTGTTTCACACCTCCCCCCACTTCTAGCTCGGACAATGCCAATGTTTCTCAAGTTCAACCCACTCAATTTCAACCCACCTTAGATGACCATTGGAAGAAACAATATAGATAGATTGCTTATGAGTACATAGATAGATGGTGGTATCATGTTGATATCCCCTTCAATGTTGCCTACTCACCATATTACCAATCTATGTGGGATGCCATTATTTCTTGTGGTAGGGGCTTCAAAGGCCCTAGTATGCATGATTTGAGGTCTATTTTGCACAAAGAGGTTGCATCCATTGAAGAATACTTGATAGATTTCAAAGGATCATGGGCCAAAATGGGATGTAACATCATGTCAAATGGATGGAGTGATGGAAGGAACCGTACTATCATAAATTTCCTTGTCTCTTGCCCACAAGGAACCATGTTTTTGAAATTCGTTGATGCATTTGATAGGGTCAAATATGAAAAATTTCTATTTGAGCTCTTAGATGAGATTTTTATGGAGGTGGGGGTGGCCAATGTTGTTCAGGTCATCACATATAATGCCTCTAACTATGTTCTTTCTAGGAAGATGTTAGAGGAGAAACGCAAAACCATATTTTGGACCCCGTGTGTTGCACATTGCATAGACCTCATGCTTCAGGACATTGGCAAACAAGAATGGATAAAAAACACTATAGAGCATGCCAAAATAATCACTAAGTACATCTACAACCACTCATGGGTTTTGAGCCTAATGAGGAAAAACACAAAGAACATGGAACTTCTTAGGCCTGCCATCACTAGATTTGAACTCACTTCTTGACATTGCAATCTATGGCTTCCCAATCAAATAACTTGCAAAAGATGTTTGAATCTGATGAATGGAATGGATCTCAGTGGGCTCACAAACAAGATGGAAAAGACACCAAAAAAGAAAGTTAATGATCCCACATTTTAGAAAAAAGCAACAGAAATTGTGAAAATTGCTGAGCCACTCGTTAAGGTGTTGCATCTAGTGGATGGAGAAAAAATGGCCATGGGTTACAGTTATGAGGCTATGTATCAGGAAAAGGTGAAAATAAGGGAATCATACAAGGATAGAGTGACCAAGTATGGGCGTATTTGGGAAATCATTGATTGTAGATGGAACAATCAACTCCATCGCCCTATACATGCAACTGGGTATTTCCTGAACCCAAGATATTAATTACAGAGCTTAGCTTGGAGAAGATTTGACTGGGGAGGTTAGAGATGGCTTGTATGAGTGCCTTGAGTGCATGGCCCCTTTTGAGAGTGAGCAGTTGGAGATACACTGACATATCACTTCTTTCACTAGAGCCACTAGTACCTTCGACAAGAACCTATCAAAGACTGCAAGGGATGTGGATGAGAAAGGTAACAATTCCAAAGTTTAAAGTTCAATTGTTTAAAATTTAAACTTTAAACTTTATATACTTTATAGATTATTACTTCAAGGAACAAACTTGACTAACTATGTTTTTTGCAACAAACTGGTGGGAATTATTTTCCAGCCAATGTCCTCAATTGCAAAAAATTGCAATTAGAGTGTTGAGTAAAACTTGCAGTGCTTTCGAGTGTGAGCACAATTGGTCTGTCTTTCAGAGGATTCACATGAATAAGAGAAACCGTTTAGAACAGAAATAGTTAATTGATATAGACTTCGTGTAGTACAACCTCCGACTAAGGCACAACCAAATGTTGAACAAAAGACCCGATTCAAATTCCATTGCGTTGGATGATGTTGATCCAACTTCAGATTGGGTAGTGGAGACTCACCCACTAGAGTTTGATGTTGACTATGATTTGGAGGTGGATGGGGAAGGGCAGGTTCAGATGGACGTAGATCCACTATTGGGGCCCGACGGTCTGATTCCAGAGTCAGACATGCTATGCCCTAGTGGAACTACAGACATGCATAACCTCGTGTGCCTCATCGCGGTCGTACTCATACTACTATAGCTAGTGCAACTTCAGAGCCTATAATAACAGATGTCCCTAATGGTGATGAGTTTGAGGACGAGTTCGAGTCTGAGTCAGAGACAAATGATGATGTTAAGGGTGAATATGCCCATGCCATTTCTACTTCTAGCAGTAGTGATGATTGATTGTTGATCATGTTGATCAATGAGATAGTGACTTGTAGTCTTGAGTCTTGACTCTTGCTAGTATGTTATTTGTTGTTGTATTCTGTAGAGGGTCAAGGCCATTTAGAGCCTCCTTGATTATGTATTTATGTTTTGATCTCTAGATATGTATTGCACTTGCTGCCATTTTGATATATCCATGAGCATACTTTGAATATGTTGTCTCTAATTGTCTCTAATGCTTTGGAAACATGATTTAAAATCTTAAATATATATTTTTTTCGTTAAAATTTAAATATTTTATGTATTTTTTTAAAAACCAGTTCATTGAAACTGGTTTGACCGGTTCCGGTTCCAGTTCAAGTTGGACCCTCGACCAGTTCCTGTTTTTAAAACTATGGTTTTAACAATTTCTAGATATAAAAAAAATTCATCTCTTTTTAATCCACCCACACATGTGATGCATCTCTTCCATCCTAAGTTGTAGAGTGCACCTCCCTTCTCTTTGTGAAATTAATCCAAGGCATGAAAAATGTAAGTTGTAGAGTGCACCTACCTTCTGTTGGGTATGTGTTATATTCTTTGAATGTGTGTGTGTGGGCGCGTCAGATATGACAACTACGTCTGACGATCTCTCGTAGTAGTGTTCTGTTTATGTCCTGTGCCCCGGGCGCTTTCCTAGGGGGGTCCCATGGGGGGCCAGGTATGACCCCCCTGGTTGCACGCAACGTTCGGCAACGGGTGGTAGCCCGGGGCAGCGCCCCGAATTTTTTTTTGGGTAGTTTTTGCTATTTTTAGCAGTTTTGTAAATTAATCTCGGATTAAGGGATTAGGGTTTTGGTATCTATGGAATACCTAAAAAAATTGTATATATATTGTATGGTGAATGGTGAAATTTGATATAATGAACATAAGAAAGTTTTTCCCAGTTGAGGGTTTTTAGTATAAAATCTCTGTGTACTCTGTGTATGAGCCATTGATTAAATTCTGTTTTGTTTAAGAATCTATATGCATTGCTTTACTTCACAGGTTTAAAACTTACATGTGGTATCATAGCTCGTTTTTGGCTTCAGAGGGATGCATTTGTTGTTGAGGGTTTGGCTCAATCTTGATATATCAAGTTTATCTTAGGTTTGTGATAAACCTAGGTTTAGTGGGATCTTTTGCAGTGGAGATTCAAGTATATAAAGAGGAATGGAGAGCTCATCTAGAATCGAGATAGAGAAGTTCAATGGTAAAAAATTTGAGCTATGGAAGGTCAATATGGAGGACCTTCTTGTAGACAAAGAACAATGGAACGCTGTGGATCCTGGTACACAACCTACTGGTACACCGCCTACTATCACACAGGCTACTGGTACACAACCTACTAGTACACAAACTACTAGTACACCAACTACTGGTATGTCGAAGGAAGATTGGGAGAAGTTGGACAGAAGAGCAAGGAGTTATATTCGACTCTGCCTGGCATATTCGGTTTTGTTGAATGTCTCGGGAGAATCTACAGCCAAGGAACTATGGGATAAGTTGGGGAATTTGTATCAATCAAAGTCCCTGGTAAACAAGCTGTTTCTTCGAAAGAAGTTGTATC
>JZKD02S1807124.1:391681-416080 GCA_000966675.3 Picea glauca | reverse complement strand
ATCAAAGAAAACATCACTGTAGTTCAACCAAGACGCTGCTACTGCCAACTGCTTCAACACAGAATTTTCTTGACTATAATCAATTTTAGAAAATGGAGTGAAAAATGAATGTGGGAAGGTGATGGGATTGTAATTAACACAAAACTAAATAATGGTGGGGAATGAGAGCGATTACTGTTCAAAAAATTAATCAAGTAATCCATATATTCATTTTGTTAAAAGGAGATTCACCAACCAAACGATCATAACAATCACTGCGTATTAGCTAGTTCACCGCTCATAGTAAAAAATCTAACGCAGTGCCATCAATAAGAGAATATTCATTCCACAAGATTTGTATGGAGTTCTATTCTTCTTATTTATAACAATTCTCAAATGTGTAATAGTAATTATTTCCACTTTGTTAATCATCAAAACAACCATTGCCCACACATTTCTTCAATCATAAAATACACCCAAAGTCGTGTTTAAAATATTGTAGTGAAGTTATACTGTGACTGTAATCGGGATTATCTTTTAAAATGCATGAAATTCCTTAAACATACATAATGGAAGTCAGCCAAATAATCCAGATTAAAATTGCAAAAAACCCGGATCGTCATTTAAACAGACAGACAATAGCCACCATTCCAACACATGTTATGCACAAAATAATTCAATTATGCAAGTGTAATTCTGTCACTGTACAAGCCCAATTCAATGTGACTCTAACATGATGGGTTGCCCATCATGACAAGGTATAAACAACATGCCTATATTCATAAAACAAATAATCGAAATGCAAACAATTCGTGCTTAAACTCTGTGACTATCTTTGAGTGTGGAAACCAAAACATACATATTATACACAATGGGCAGCCACCCAAAAACACCACGATGCGACATTTCCATTTTAAATTTCTACACACACAGTCACAGTACTAACTTAACTCATCGTGCTGAGCTATCGATCTAACACAATATTGCTTCAAATTGATCAAATTGTAACCAACCATGCTGTGTAAAACTTGGGCTTATGCAATCACATAATCATAATGTATACAATGGATGGATTTTCTAAAGTCATCTGAGTTGCAATAACCATTTGGCCCCAAAAGAAATCATATTACAATGACCATTTATTCGTTGTGTAGAAACACCTCACACACAAATGCAACATGCATGAGCATCATTAAGAAATTGTAACCAATGCCGAGCTAAACATCCAAATAATCCTTAGTGCAAAAATACCGTGATTGTGTATCAACCAATCAACCAATCATGCCGTGGCAACCACACATCGACATGGAGCGAGGCTGTGACCATGTTAAAAAAAAAAATACCAGGTTATCAAACACAAGGAGAGAAATTATGTATATGGACTACCCAATTAATAGTGCAAAGTTATTCATTTTAATAACATAGGCAGTGACTATATATCAACTCAACACGATCGCCATATGACCAACTGGTTGAGTCTGTACCCAGTTTTCTTGAAAATACATAACCATCCAACAATAACTAAGCAGTAAACCCAACATGCCATGTGTTGGCACAGGGGCAGACCCAGGGTTCAACACTACAACAACACACCAACAAAACCCTAACTACCGACCCTTTCAGCAACACCTGCGAAGTAGATGAAGTCTCACCCAAGGTGGAGGTAGGGGTGGTTGCGAGACTCATGTGTCTGCAAACTTAGCTGGGACACAGATATGTGATTATAATAATTAATAAAGCACATAGCACAGTCAGTTCCTCAATATACAATCAATAACCACTTCGCTGATAAAACAGGGCTTTGCAACATTCACACTGATATAACACATTTAAGCACTTAGCATCAATAGATAGGTCATATCTAGTAGATCAAGCACTCAGTACATTCATATAGATCAGATCTAACATTCTTATACATCATTAGCACTAAGAATACGTGTATCTATCTAATCATCTCTAAGAACTTAGCAAAAGAAGATATAAACACATCCAGACAAGCGCAAAGTGAGACAACACAGTGTTTACGTGGTTCACCCCCACCCTAGGGATACGTCCACCAAATCTTCTTCTTTATTATCTTCAGTCAATTAGTTACAAGCATAGAGCCATCAAAACCCTACTCCACATAGGACAGAAGATCTGAATAACTCGCTAGATCCTTCTTCCTTGTGTTACAACCACTTGCACTTAGCTCTTCAAGTCTCTCACAGTCATGCACAAAGTACTTACAAAACCCTACTTTCACTTAGCATACATCACATATATGCCTACATATTCTTATACATCTATTTATACATTACAAAATAGGCCTAAGCATGGGTAAACCCATGGGCTGACATCCCAATCCCATTACATAATCCCAAAAACCCAAAAAGGACCCAAAAGTGGGTCGAGATCCCTTGATCTTCGCTTCGTCTTGCGCTCCTTCTTCGACAGGCTGTCAAAGTCCCAAAATAGGTCACTATGACCAAGAATCTCCCAAAACTTGGTCAAGGGCCAACATGCCGCCAACACTCACCTGTGACTCGTCCCGAGTCACTCTAATCTGACTAGTTCTGCTTCGAAGTCCTTGAGCTTGGCTCAAGCTACTTCGACCTGCTACTGTGTGACAACCTCTTGCTTGGTGAAATCCTAGATCACTGTGTCATTCACGGGTCCTTCTAGGCGCTCTTCTGTTGTGATAACAACCTTTTCTAGCTCGACTCCTCGACATTCAACCTCTGTGAATAATTGGCACACCTTATCTTGTACTGGTTGAAGCCATTGAGTAACTTCCATCACTCTGATTTGAATCGTATGGATCTGATGCTAGGTGGTGGGTTGCTCCTGAGACCGTTTCATTCTTTCCACGGCCGACAAGGCCTTCTGCTGTGCCTATAGTGTGTCTGCGTGCTTCTTTTCTTTCTTGAGCTGCGACTCTAATGCTTGTAACTCTGGATTCTCAGTGAGGTTCTCATATGTTTGGGCACTGTGGTTACTCAACTGCTTGCACTCCA
The DNA here is from genome assembly GCA_000966675.3 of Picea glauca. Lineage (NCBI taxonomy): Eukaryota > Viridiplantae > Streptophyta > Pinopsida > Pinales > Pinaceae > Picea > Picea glauca. Next base: position 413,105 of record JZKD02S1807124.1, on the reverse strand, counting down.
AGGCAAGAGCTTTTAGTCTATCAACTGCGTCGTGGGCAGTTGCTTCCCTTTGGTCTCTTACATATTGAGGGTTCTCGGGAACAGTGCAGAGCTCCAAGTATTCTATGCACTGTTGGATTACTTCTTCAAGTTGTGCCACCTGTTGTGGAACTCGCTCTTCAGTATTTACTTCTATGACTATCACAGAGCGAAGTGCTCTGTGAACCATTTCCTTTACTTTGATTTTCTCTGAGAGCAACTATTCCTTGCCTTGCTATAGTTGTTATTTTTCTTCATCCCACTTCACTTGCAGAGCAATCTTTTCCCATTGTTCCATACTGCGTTGTTCTACAAGGTCTCCCTGTACTTGTGCCAAAGCCTGGGTAGCTTGCACTGTTTCTTCCTGAGCTCGTCGAAGGCAATCTTCGACTTTATCAACAATGCGGTGGAGTTGAGCTGGCTCATCTCCCAGTTCTGATGTTCTTGCTGACAGAGGCACAGTAGAGACTGCACAATTGGATTGCAGTGCATGCTGCACTCCTTGGAGCTCGTCCTTAATCTGATGGAACACCTCCTCATGCTTAGCTTCTTGCTTCTCTTCTATCTCCAAAGAAGAATCATTAAGGGCTGCTATGATGAAATCGAAGTTGTCAAAGGTGAGGATGGTCTGCATTTTGGTCATGGTTGCTTTCACTTTCTTTTGGGAGGAAGGTTTTGGTAGGGAAACCTTCCTTTTCTTTAAGGGATCCTCCTTGTCTCTAGGTGGTGTAACCTCACCTTTCTTCTGTTCAACTTCTGTGCCATCTATCTCTCTGACATCTCCTCCTTGCTCTGCTGATATGGAAGTGGTCTTCATGGATGCGCTGTCTAAATCATGGACCTTTTCAGTCTTCTTTATCTTGCTAGGTCCGGGTGTATCCGACACAGTTTCTGGACTGTCTAAATCGGATATCTCCACAGGGTTTGCTGGAATGAGGAAGTCCGTCGACTAGTCCTTGGTGATTTCTTCTAAGTTCTCCTCTGTCAGCTTGTAGTAATATTGAAGTTGCTGCTTGTGCTCATCGACACACGCTATAATATAAATGAAATGGCGTTCTGCGATGAATTTCATTAAAGGTCGAAACATGTGGAGAGTATTTGGCATGATGCAAGGATCAGACTAGATAGCTAACTTCAGCTGATTGTAATATGTGTGGAATACGACATTTGACTGCCATTGCTTGTTCATGTCACCAGAATACAAAAGTGTACTGAACTTCATGGCTAGAAGTTCAAAGGGCTCGATGTTCGAGAAGGTCGCACCTTCCGACATCTCCCATGCGATGAAACAAATCAGGATTAGAAGCCAACTGAAGTGGAACTCGTATCCTTGATATTGCACTTCCCTGTATTCCGGTTCCAACTGGGTCATGAGGTACTTCACCCAATTCATTTGTAGGCCCTCCATGCACTTTCCTGCGAGGTCGACTACAAAACTAGTGACTTGGGTGGGTCGGTTATTGCGGACTAACTTTCCTATGATCAATTGATAGGCTAGGCGCACTGCATCGATTTGGATAGAGTCTACCTTGTAGCCTCGCGTGCCATTTTTGACATCTCCATAGGTGTCCTTGATCCTTTGAGCTAGAGAATGATCCATTTTTTTTCTAGGGTAGAAATCTTGTGGATTAGGGCCTTGCATACTCAACCCTGTGATCCGATTGATCAATGTCAGATCCACTGTGATATGACAGTTTAACCACAAGTATCCACCATGGTAACAGGACAACAATAGTTTGATGCATGCATTCACTTCTTGGTGTCGTACGAAGTGAGGAATCTTCATGACGTTGAGCAGTGTGGACTGTGCGAGGTTATGGGTCCATGACTAAGGGACGATCTTTGAATTCTTTCCTTTTGTCCTGGTCAGGTACTTATGTGGGGTGAGCATGCTATAGACCTTCCTATCACTGAGGTTAAATTCGCTAAACTTCAATGCTGCTATCTTTTCTTGATCTGCGCAAACTATGCGCATCCCCTTCAGGAGGTACGCAGTGACCAATTCATACTCAAAGTCTCTGGGCACACTATCTCGATTTATTGCGCCTCTCAGAGGTGGTAGATAGGTGGGTAAAATGCTCAGAATCAACTTAGAATTCATGAGATTGTCTCTGTGCTTGGTTCACTTCTCATCTGTGGGCTGCGATGGTCCAGCTCAAGCAGTGGACAGAGAGGCCGATAGTCCTCTCATCGATGATTCTTGTAGATCGGTAGACAGTCCTCTCTCTGACATGACTCTTTCAGTCATCAAGTCGAGGATTACTTCTGTTACTGATTCTTCAACTGCGGTGATCTCGTCGGACATACGCGCTCGGGATTAATAATATCAAGTTCACAATTAACTCAGATACTACACTAGAATAAATAGCAAGAGGGAAATGATCACTGTATACAATTCACTTGGTCTACGGGATCCAATTCTTGGTTAGCAAAAGTGTTCTCCGTGCATGGCACGATGGGATAAATAGGAAAATCGACAACAATTCACTTGTAACGGGTATGAAGCCTCATTAACTCTTGTTCTGCCTGTTATGACATGGTCCAAAAATTGGGTGTCGAGCTATAAATTCTTTTCGACCCGTTCGGAGTGGCAGTCGAACAGATATATCGGTCCCAATGGCTATATTGCCTCGCCATGGTGAAGTGCCATGTGTCGCTGTTATGATATCCCGACGAAGCTCCCATTCTACAAATTTTCTGTCTCCGAAGTTCCCTCTGGAACCTTCTGTAAATGTTCAAACTTAGCTCTCTTCTTACTTAGCTTTCTATCCTTCCTCCCAGTGAGCTTCATCTCGGTAGTCCTTTTTCCATTCTAATTCTTATTGTCTTTGGACATAGTCACTGCGCGATGTTGGGATTCTTTCCTAGGATTCATGATTAACACCTCTTCTTTATCTGAGATAGGTACTTCAATCTTCTGGGAGTATTATAATGTTCTTGCAACTTCGACATATGGGTCTCTAGTGTTAAGTAGCTTCGACCTATTCTCCTGTTATTCAATCAAGTATGCGATCCTTCTAGTCATGAAATATTTTAACTCTTGTCTCTTTTGCTCTAAAAATTCTTCTTCTTCTCGTCTGGCTTGATCTCTTTCAATCCAAGGTTTCCCTAGTAACATTGTAAATGGGGTGCGGTCCTCAATAAATTGAATAATCTCAAAATATTCTTCTGTCGAAGTTCCATCGAGATTCATAGATATCTGAGTGAGCTTTCCACATAGGTTTACCAATTTTCCTTTGAATAACCCTATTTCTCCTAATGAAGGAATCATAACAAGCCTTCCTATAGCTTCCAAAGTTCTCTCTGTCATGATATTCACCTGTGTTTCCTCATCTAGAACATAGTCAATGTTGAAGTCTCCTATTCTTGCTTCAAGGCATTCCTTGTGTTTAAAGATCTCTGATAATCTAACATGTCGATGGTCATTCAAAGTTTCTTTCATTTGTAGCAATACCTTCTCTGATTCTTTATGGGGTTCTTCTATAGCCCTAGTTTCTGGATATGCCTTTACGTTTTCTTGTCTTATGTTCATACTTTCAAGCTTAGTAATCATTCTAGGGCAATCCAACACTTGATTGTTCATAACTTTGCAACAAAGACAACCGGGTCTTCTCCTAGGGCATGCCTTAGCAAGATGTCTTGGTTTTCTGCAACTGTAATAGAGTGTTAATCCTCTCTTTCTTTTAAATGATCCCCAACTTCTCCTGTACTGCACGCTAGCATCATAGGAGCTAATATGAAATACATTCTTTCTAGGATCCTGCATCCATTTGTTAGTCCAAACATTCTTTCTATGCATAGGTATAACATATCTTTCACTATTCTTATCAGATCTAGTTATATTAAATCTTCTTTCATCTATTAATGCCCTAGTTTTCAAACTAGGACAGACTCTATCAAACATACCTAGATCCATACTCTAGAAACAAAAAAAATTCACTTATCTTACTTCTACAGAGCACAAATCTTTCAAATCTAGAATTTTTAACTATTCTTACCTTTATCAGAGCACAAAGCTTGCAGATATTACCTCTTTTAATAAAAAATTCTCACTTTTTCCTTTCTTAGAGCACAAAGATTTCAGATCTTGCTTCTTTTCTTCAGATCCAACCTCTTTTCTTCAGATCAGGCTTCTTTCTTTTAGCACAGAGCTTTGTAAGTCAAGTAGAATACTGCGCACTAGGGCACATATCTACACACAGAGCTTTCACAATTTTAGGATGAATCTTTGCATAGAGATTCTTCTTTCTCAGTTCCCAACAATCATAGTTTTAGGTCCCGTCAATGGAACCATTTGTTGGCACAGGGGCAGACCCAGGGTTCAATGCTACAAAAACGCACCAAAAAAACCCTAACTACCGATCCTTTCGGCAACACCTGCGAAGCAGATGAAGTGTCACTCGAGGTAGAGGTAGGGGTGGTTGCGAGACTCATGTGTTTGCAACCTTAGCTGGGACACGGATCTGTGATTATAATACTTAATAAATCATGTGGCACCATTAGTTCCTCAATATACAATCAATAATCACTTCGCTGATAAAATAGGGCTTCGTAACATTCACACTGATATAACGCATTTAAGCACTTAGCACCACTAGATAGGTCATATCTACGAGATCAAGCACTCAATACATTCATATAGATCAGATCTAACATTATTATACATCATTATCATTAATCATAATCATATCTATCTAATAATCTCTAAGCACTTAGCAAAAGAAGATATAAACACATCCAGACAAGCACAAAGCGAGACAACACAGTGTTTACGTGGTTCACCCCCACCCCGGGGATACATCCACCAAATCTTCTTCTTTATTATCTTCAGTCAATCAGTTACAAGCATAAAGCCATCAAAATGCTACTCTGCATAGGACATAAGATCTGCGCAGCTCGCTAGATCCTTCTTCCTTGTGTTACAGCACAAAGCCTTCCACCATCTGTTACAACCACTTGCACTTAGCTCTGCAAGTCTCTCACAGTCATGCACAAAGTACTTACAAAACCCTACTTGCACTTAGCATACATCATAGATATGCCTACATATGCCTATACATTTATTTATACATTAAAAAATAGGCCTAATCACAGGTAAACCCATGGGCTGACATCCCAATCCTGTTACATAATCCCAAAAACCCAAAAAGAACCCAAAAGTGGGCCAAGATCCCTTGATCTCCACTTCATCTTGCGCTCCTTCTTCGACAGGCTGTCGAAGTCCCAAAATAGGTCACTATGACCAAGAATCTCCCAAAAATTGGTCAAGGGACAACACCACGTTGGTATTCTCTATCAACCCTTAGACCTGTGGAGTTAAGGGTTTGCACTGTGACCAACACAGGAAAATCTAGAGATAAATCCCTTCAATGGTGAAAACCTATGAGACCAACAGTGCATACACAGAGAGAACCACAAATTATTTGTGGACAGGTAACAAATCCTGTGATAGGAGGGATATAACAGAGGAGAGACGCTCCAACTTGACCAGTAATGATACTTAACACATGCATATTACAACCCTCGTGGCTCTCAATCAAACAACCACAATGCTGAAGTGAAAAGAAGGTCGAGAAAGAAAAAAATAACCCACTGCATAACCTTAAGTGGTGGAAACAAACCAATGCAAAACATGTAGTGACACAGAGAGATTTCAACCATTAAATCCCATAAAAGACAAAGACTGGACATAGCGATGCGAATGTGTGAGGATAGCCAGCCACCCTAGATCAAACAAAAACCCTCCAACCAAACCAACAAAGGTAACAAAGAGCCCTTATGTCTTCTAACACCCATGATGGCCCAATACACTGTTGTTAAAGTTTTTGCTATTATTAGGTTACTTTCAATTTACTAGATAATAATAACATAGATAGGATCACTGAGAGAAACACAATCACAAGAGTACACAAGCATTTATCCTGGGAAACCCTCATGGGCAAGAAAACCAAGCAAAACTTCCTTAATATAGATAGCCAATACAATGCCAAGATAATAAACCAGACAACAAATAAGTTCCTCTCCCAAGGATGCGCCTCTCTCTCTCTTCCTTCTTTCGGCAACTGGTAACTGCAACTTCCTTCAATACTTGCGCACTAGATGAGTGAGCTGAGTGTGTGTCTAAATGAGGTGTTGGCCTCTCTTATTTATAGAATTCTGGCATGTGTGGAAGTGAATCTTCACTGCAGGGCCAACTTCTTCTTCTAGTTGGTTATAACCACCTTTAATATATTCTCGGGCCTCTTTAATATATTATGGGGTTGAATTTTTATTTATCCTATTACAATTAGGGTTTGACCAATCCACAAAAGGGGATTTGGTCAATTACAATGCCCGACGTGATCAATCCACAAAAGGGGATTGATCTAATCAATAATAAATATATTTTATCTTTATCTACAAAAGGGGATAAGAATGTTCTTTGTAGTTACACAATATTTTAACACTCCCTCTTAACAAGAAATATATTCTTTATATTTTGACAGGCCACTGGATGTCGACATCAACTAGGTAGCATCATACACTGGATACCATCATCAACTGGGCAACATCATCAACTGGATAACAACATCAACTAGATAACATCATCAACTTGGTAACATCATCAGCTGGGTAATATCATCAACTGGATAACATCATCAACTGGGAAACATCATCAACTGGGAAACATCATCAACTGGATAACTAGAGGCATCCACTTGGTCATATGGCATCATGATCATTGACTAGCATATCTATAAATCATCAGAAGTTTTTTTCTCTTTATCTTTGCGCAAAAGATACTCTTTCTTTCTTTTGTCTTCACACAGAAGTTACTTCTTTCTTATATTCACATAGAAGATATCTTATCTTCACACAAAAGATGTCTTATCTTCACACATAAGATATTATATGAGTTTTTCCATTCCTTTTATGTTCTCCCTTCTCTTGTAGTCATCTATATCACCCATCCACTGGGGAGGACTACTACCATAGCTTCACTTCTAGTCATCCCACATGAACTAGAGAAGCTAAGATGCTAGCCTGGGCAAGACTAGAATCCCTTTCCATGATCCACGCGGGATCACAACAAAAACCTCAAGAGCCAACTAACCATTCCACATGGTCAAGGTTTGTGTTCCAGGCTACTCAATCCTTGGCCAGCGGAGAGTATCTGTCCGCTGCCCCTTGGAGAAACATCCACATTCCTCTCTACGAGGGTGGTCACACCCCTCTCTACGAGGGTATCCTAGCAGGTCCCTAGAGTATCCAAAACTCAACACTTGGACAGAGGCCAACCTTAGAAAATTTCTCATTCCCCTTCTCTACGAAGGTCTACCTATGGGATTTCTCATTCCTTCTCTACGAAGGTATTTTCTCTTTCACCTTCTCTATGAAGGTCTAGCTATGGGATCTGAAAAAATCTCTTGTGGTCCAAAACCTTTCCATGGTATAATACCATGCTACCCATCTGCTAGGCACCATCCATCTACTGGATAGCTTTCATATTGATCAAAATATCTGGGCACCATCCATCTACTTTTCTAACTGCATCAAATCATGATCCTTCATTTCGAACTCAGAGACATGGCTCCCTCTTGCACCAAGCTAATAACTTCTAATCATCATCCTTGAAGTTTTCTTCTGTAATATCTTGGGTGCCTTCTTGAGTTCAAATATTTATTTCTTTTTGTCTTCATACTGGATCAACCTGCTCCCTCTGCATATATAAGAAAGGTACTGGAGCAACCTGTAGTTACCTTCATCTCATCCACTATATCTGAGTATCCATATTTTTCTTCATCTTGAATATTTCTGTTATGCATCTATAGTATCCTCCTGCTTCTATATAAATACTGGATATTGTCTGGTCTTTACTGACTGTCACCATATCATACGTCCTTATCGTGTTGTCTAATTTCTACAAGTCACAGTGTAAGTTCTTTCTTCTGAGACTTGTAAACTTACTTACAATATGTTTTCTTTGTCACTCTCATGAGTGATCATACATGAAATAAATATTTTATCTCTTTCTTCATCCTCTTCTTTGATACTTCCTTCATAAGTCTGCATAGACATTGAAATAAAACGAGGTTATTTAACATTCTCACAAAAATCTAACTTGTAATGATAAAGTATTAAGGTAAACAAGATACTAAAAATAAACATGAATACTTATCTTTTTTTATTTATTGTGGAGAGGCTTCATGGACTCCACCATTTGCTATCTTTCTTCAGATCAACTATCTTCAACTTAAAGTACATAATCCTTAATTTCTACTAAAGCTTTCTTTGAGGGAGGATATTCCTCTTCCTCTGCCACATGTGCTTGATACTTTATTTTCCCTTTTCCTTGAGGACAGTCATAGGAAAAGTGTCCCAACTTTTGACAATTGTAGCATCTGATATTTGAAACATCTTTCTTCTTGTTTGGAACTCTTACGAAGTTAGCTTCTTTATTTTTCTTCCTGAAGGAACTTCTTTTGTTCTTTTGAGCTGTAAGAGCTTCCTCTTCATTGACAATTAATATCTTCTATTGGTCTGCAAGTCTAGATTCTTTGTGTGTGCAATCTGCCCATAACTTATCAAACTTGGGTAACTTGCTTCTTGCACACACTCCTTGTACAAAAGGAATCCAAAAAGTTGGAAACCCATTTAGGGTTGTGGTTACAAGTTCTTTGTCACTAATGACATCTCCAATAGCTGCAAGCTGATCTCTGATTTGAGAAACTCTCATAAGATAGGATGTGATATATTCTGAGTTGTCCATCTTCATATTATGAAGCTGATTTCTTAAGGCAAGATTCCGATCAATGTCTTTGCTTTCATATAACCTGCTAATTTCTTCATACATTTTCCTTGCTGTCTGTAGTTTATATATATGAGGGATCAAATGATCTTTTACTGAATCTGACATTATTCGCTTTCCTTTCTTTTAATTCTTCTTATGCTTGGTCTTTTTCTCTTCTTCCTCTGGTTCTGGTACACCTACTATAACATGTTCTAGGAGATCATTATCGTCTAGAATCATTTGCAACCTATGCTTCCAAGATTTGAAGTTTCTAGATCCTTCCAGCCTGTCTTCTACCCTCATGATGGTAGCCATTTTTTCTTGCAGTGGAAACCCTAGCCCTCTGGGCTATAGAAATAATAAAAAAATCAAGTTTCTTGGATCTAAAAACTGAACTCACCAAAAGATGCACTGGACTGAGGCGAGTATGCTGGTACAATTAGATTTCTGAAAATCCAAATTTTGACCCTTGAAACTAGACTGATGGATTTCTGGATTGGTGCTTCTGGTTTTATGATACTTCTGGTACTCTGGTACTTCTGGTTTTCTGGTACTTCTGGTACTTTTTGAAAACTAGGGTTTCACTTTCCGGGAGATCTAGCCACTGAAAATGTGTGCTGAATATGCCAAAATGTTCCTTGAGGTAGGGCACACCTTTCTAGATGGATTTCAGGCTGAAAACCTTCTTCAATAAAAATCCCTAATTTTCATGTATGACAATAGTGGTGTTTTTCTTTTTTTGTGAAAGATGCTCTCTTCAGCTTAGCTCTGATACCATGTTAAAGTTTTTGCTATTATTAGGTTACTTTCAATTTACTAGATAACAATAGCATAGACATGATCACTGAGAGAAACACAATCACAAGAGTACCGAAGCATTTATCCTGGGAAACCCTCAAGGGGAAGAAAACCCAGCAAAAATTCCTTAATACAGATAGCCAATACAATGCCAAGATAATGAACCAAACAACACAAAAGTTCCTCTCCCAAGGATGCACCTCTCTCTCTCTTCCTTCTTCCGACAACTGGTAACTGCAACTTCCTTCAATAGTTGCACACTAGATGAGTGAGCTGAGTGTGTGTCTAAATGAGGTGCTGGCCTCTCTTATTTATACAATTCAGGCACATGTGGAAGTGACTCTTCATTGGCAGGGCCAAATTCTTCTTCTGGGTGGTTATAACCACCTTTAATATATTATGGGGCCTCTTTAATATATTCTTGGGCCGACTTCTTATTTAGCCTATTACAATTAGGGTTTGACCAATCCACAAAAGGGGATTTGGTCAATTACAATGACCAACATGATCAATCCACAAAAGGGGATTGATCTATTCAATAATAAATATATTTTATCTTTATCCACAAAAGGGGATAAGAATATTTTGTACAGTCACACAATAATTTAACAACTGTAACTTCAGATATTATCACATAGAAAAACACCAACAATTCATTCCAAAATCACAATTTTACACAGTTGCAGTACTTAAGGAAAACACAACCCATACATTCGAGCCAATATCCATTTCAAAAACAGAGCAGACTCATGGATGGATAAAAGAAGACATACCTGCGATCGAAGCACCTTAAAAAATGAGATGGCCAAGCGATTACTCTCTGCTAGGAAATTAGAACATAACCACAACAAAAAGGATGAACAATAACTCGATTAGGGTGGTGACCAATGAAGGAGTAAAGGTTACGTGCAATAAATGCACGTCGCCTCCATTCAGAGTCCATTAACTTCTTAGTACATGCCAACAAGCCTTTTATTTACACCATTAATCACATGATGTATCAAAACCATCACCCATCAATCACGTTACCATATCATACTCTTAACTTATGCCACAACACAAATCAACCACATTCCATATAACACAACAAATTGCATAAGCATTAGTAACTTTCACTTTGTCAAATGCTCCACCCACATCTTATCCTATGATATGCATGGTAACCATATAACTCAATAAAATCACATAACCATTTACTTGCTAGCTAGGATTTAACCATAATCATTTTAATCTTTCATGCATGTATAATATATAAGATAGTTTAAATTCTTCCCTTTTCATTTGTTGCATTGTTTCTCATTTCTTTCCAATTGTTTGTATGTGTCATTGTTTTTTCCAACTGCCTTTTATGTATTATTACTAACATGTCTATTGTGCAGGTGTCCCAAGAACAGATAACAATGGTACAAATGAATAGCATAGGCTGTAGTAACATAAGAACCAATACTTCATAAGTCCAATCCATAGCTAATAAAAACAAGATCTCATCAACCATGTAAGCAGTGTCGAACATGAGCACAAAAATCAAATAAGGACCAGACCTGATCTCCAATCTACAAGGGGGTCCCACCTGCTAGTATTATTTAGCTTTTATAATAATAGGCTTTAGAAACACTTTGTGGGAAAAACTTTGTTGACGATTTCAATAGTCAACAAGGGGCATACATATCATTGAGTTTGGTTCACCCATGATTGATGAGTGGATGGATGAGATTCATGGAGATGTATATTCCTCAGAGGTTTATCTTTGAGTGGGATATCACCAGATCAGGGGCATTGAGCATGATACTTGCAAAATTTCTCTTAGATGTACTTTGAGTTCTTGGTCATACTATTGGGATTGATCAACACACCTGACACTTTAAAGTATTGCAGCTAGTGGCAGTGGAATCTAACACTATTTTTTGATGCCAATGATATATTCAACAAGACATGGAGGGTTCACCTGAGTCAGTGGGGTGAGGTAGGAAGGATTATAGCCATTTTAGAGTTCTTTAATTTGTGCTATGTGGTCAGAGAACAAGAGGAGATCCATATTGTGTTGGATAATTTCATAGATATTTTAGTTGACAGAGTGATGGATGACATTATCCACTACGAAGGTCGCACACATGTAGTCCCTGAGTGCACACTTAAGGAGGATATTATGAGGGATATGTGTGATTCACCTTTGGCAGGGAATTTTGGGTACTCGTATGAGTATGAGACACGACTACTTTCTAGGGAGGTGTTTAGACTCCATGGATTACTTGAGTACATTAATGGTGATCGAGATAACATATTTTTCAACGTAGTTTGGTAGGATTCGAACATAATTGTAGGAACAAAGTTGATTCCTAGTACTTTGTTTCCACCATATGTTGGCATACCAGGTACTTGGTTCATTTTGACTCCGATGACACGACAACAAGTATTGGGAGTGGTGGACTTCCAATTTGGTGGTGGGATTTGGAAATTCATCTGAGTGACAGATTGATTTAGATAATGATGATGATTGACATAGTTGTGATAGTGTTTGTTCTACTTTATTTTTGGGATGTCAATAGAGGGGAGGTAAATACTTACTCTATATGGCAAGAAAAACTTGAGTTCGGTCATGCATTTGCGAAATTATACTTCATTGAGACACCTTCACAGAGGAGGATTCTAGATAGTAGTTTTAGTCCATTAAGGGAGTTCAACTTGGGGTTCTAGGAGAGGAAGATGTAGACAGGGTGGGATAACAGTGATGATTAGAGTAACACAACATTGACATGGTGGTTCCTTTCTGGGAATATCTTGGGACCCTGGAATTAAATTTTTTAATAGATAAACTACTATTAGAGATGAGAGCATTGTTTTTGACTCTCTAGAGTCTAATTTTAGGAGGCTTAGGAGTGGTTTCTTGGAGGAGTGGTCTTTTGAGGAGTTGATCGAGTTTGTGCAACTTGTGATCACCTAGATTATGGATTCTTGTATCAACACCTTGCAGATTAGTGCTAGGAGCATAGAGTGTTTCACATCATCTATGAAGATTCGAGAGATGTTCACATGGAGAGGCCTCATAGATGATGTAGGGGAGTCTACGGATTTTCATAATAGAAGTTCGGGGCACACTCATTCCACAGGATGGTGGCAGTCTTTGGCCATTTCTGGGTGAGAGTGGGAGAGCATGTGGAAAGATTACATCACATGATTACCATGGGTACAAAGGACAAATAGTATGTCTACAATGATTGACTATTTCACTTACTTTTCGGTGATATCTCCTGATTATGGGAAAACACAGGTGAAAAATCTATCTAGTGGAGATATTTCTAAAGTCCATGAGTATCTCAGAGTCATTTCTAGTGATCTGGACATACTTCCTTTTACAACATTAGAGACCGTGTATGGCAGTGGATTTCCAGGCTGTGAATTCACTTGGACGCCTATGTAGGATACTATTTGTTACGAGGAAAATATCTCTATGGCATGGGTTAAGCCACAACAGACATAATGACAAGCATAAATCAACTCTAATCTCAAGTATGCTATATAAATGAAATTCTAACAAGACAAGGTCAAGGGCCTACCTCGACCAAACATTTTATGAAGACCACCGTGTTGATGGGCGTTCGTTTATGACACACCATCAATGAGAAGGGAAGATCCAGACCGGGGTTGTCTATTTAACCCAAGTCGTTTTGGATGATCTCCCCTAATGAGTTTTATGGCTCCGTTAGCAGACTAAGATATTAAAACAACTGAAATATGCAAACTAACTAAAGATATCAATTCTAACAATCACCACCTTAATTACAAATGCTTAACTAACAATATTAATGTACAATGGTTATATACAGTTTACAAGGTTTGAGCAAAGCCTTGTGAAAGTAATTGTTTAAGATAATGTATCTAAACAAGATTAAATATAACAAACTTATTCTAATACTCTTAATATGCAACTGGTAAACAATGAATGAATATGATTGTAAATGATATAACGAGAAATAGACAAAGCAAATTAAAGTTTAAATAATGCAATCACTATTCATTCACATATAAACAAATTAAATAAATAATACACTAACTAACCTCTAGATGATCAACAATAATAAATTAAATTCATCTCTCTGCATTTGTGTGAGCTCTTCTTGTCCTGTGTCAAGTGAAAACCTATGACAGAAGCAAGAATAATACTTCCTAAAGCAATTCAAGGAAATGTTTCATATTCTGGAGCAAGTTTATGATGACATAAGACAAATAATTAGATATCATGTGACCTTGGAATGTCCAATAATTGAGAATCAAAAGAAATTTGAATTCTCGGTAATGGTGTTACCAACTATTTAACATCAGTTGTAAACTCAAAATACTTAAATAGATGATCAATCATAGATATAAATTAAACCAAAATATAATGAACAACATAAAAAAAACATGATATAAAATATTATGTGAAGAACAGACTAAAGATAATTCGACACAGATAACATTTCACATCAAGAAATTACATGAGAAGACAATGAAAAAACACTACACAGTCTACACCAGACGAAAGCCAAAGAGTAAACTGCTTTCTCATATAGTTTCAACAAAATATGTTCATCATATGGTCCAGGAAGAATTGCCCCTATCACCAGGAAACATATCTATTTAAACATGTTTATGATCTGTTACTTCCTATCATGCAAGATAGAGGAAGATCTCTTCAAATATTTTTTTTACTAAAATGAAATAACAAAAAAGATAATCATGTTGGAGTCTTTTAATAAAAAATATTTATATTAATAAACATTGTTTTTCAAAACATAAAATTACTAGTCCACTAAATGCTCGACCAATGACTTCTTTCTTTATTCATAGCACCACAATCTGCTGTTTACCTAAAATTATAAAAAACAAAATCAAAATTAGATGATAATACAAGCAAATAATTTAAATAGATTGGCTACAGAATCTTTGGATTCTGTAGCTAGTCTAAAATAAAAATAAAATAAAAAATTAATCTACCTATTATTTATCAAACATAATCAAATCGTGAAATACAAACAAACTATTTACCAATTCAGAAATTTGAAAGGGAGGCATCAGACAAGTCTGAGTTTATAATGGTATTGAAATTGGTTGAATTTTTAATGATCACATTCCCAAATCGCTTAATACGCTTGTTAGCCCGGTGTGAATTTGACTAAACGCAAGCTCTGAGCTCGTCGTTCTCCCTCTTAAGCACTGAATTTCGAGTGACCATTTGGTTCAATTGTGCCTCTAGGTAGGGGACATCCTGATAATACCTTTTGATCCAATCGAATCAATTCTCGCAATGTACTGGTTCTATGCTTGGCAAAGGCCGAGTTTTCTCTATAGAGGGTAATTTATCCTGTTCCATGATTCGTTTTAGATCATGTTGGATGCCTGAAAAACCTTCCTGTTTCTTTAAAAACGGGGGCATATTCGATATGAAATCGAATTGTGGTGTATCAACATTGATATCTTCCCCAGTGAACCAGTCATCGACCTCGATAACAGGGATATATTTCTCATGATCATGATGCCGATTTCTTAGTGTTCTTGATATGAGTCGACCAGGTCTTTTATTTTTGAAGTTGATGTCTGGACTT
The DNA here is from genome assembly GCA_000966675.3 of Picea glauca. NCBI lineage: Eukaryota > Viridiplantae > Streptophyta > Pinopsida > Pinales > Pinaceae > Picea > Picea glauca. The sequence continues at coordinate 397,937 of JZKD02S1807124.1, read as the reverse complement.
CTCTATATCTTTTGCCTACCCTGTTTCTTGATTTCGAGTTCATTTAAATCAACCCGAAATGGCTCAGGGTTAGGAACAACAAAGATTTTATCCTTCAAATCATTAATAACCTCTTCTAAAGGTTTCCTAGGAATAAAATCACGTCTTGGTTTCTCTCCCTTGGATGACTTATGAAAAAACACAAGGGTTTTAGTCATAGACATAGGGTTCTCTTGCAGATCAAAATGTAGGTTTTCCAGAGAGGGGTTTGATTGATAAGGATTGGAAGGTTCATTAAAATGCAAAGGTGAGTCTATCATGTTTTCATGTAGGGGAAACCCATTTCTTCTCACTAATTCTTGCCAACTGTCCCCAAATTTAGAAAAATGTGAAATTACCAGAATTTGAATTAGGTCGTGATGGGACAAACTAGATTGCGCATTTAGGTTTTGTCTTTGGTAGAACTTGGATATTTTTTGTGGGCTCCTAAGTAGGTAAAATGACATATTTTAACCAAAACCTAAAAATATCATCAATAAACAAACATGACACAGGAAGACTAGACTGTATCTAGCCTCACAGGTGACAAACTTCTTAAGTATCAACATCAAGCCATGCCATCGTGGTTTAAATACAAAAAATGGTGTACCTTTTACACCGTAACGTGATTTATTGGAAGCCATTAGTAAGTTCCAAGGGGCACCTTCGAACTTGAGGTTTTTAAACTAGCAATCTCCCTCTTGGGGAAATCCAATATCCTTCGCAATCGAACCCTCGGTCACTTCCAACTGTAAATCTCCAATTTTAGCCCTAGCGCCATCGAAAGTTTGGGAAAAGGCTTGAGCCACTTTGAGGTTGAAACCCTCAAATAATTTTATGAACCCATCCCAACCATAATCCACGAGGTCATCCATAACATCACCATGTGAGAGGAGATCCTTTGAGCCATTCAGATTGATCCTCACCACAGGCCCCATCGATATGGTCACACAAAAACAACAAGAGCAGCGAAGGGTGAGTTGTGTTCGAAAACACACGAAAAAGAGGATGAGCTCTGCATATTCGGAAGAGACCCAATATTGAAGGCTTCAGGAGAAAGCCACCATAGAGACCACTTGGCACGTTGAGTGGATGCTAAAACAAAGGATGCATAGAACGAAAAACACCTTGTCAAATGAATGCCAAACCCATAAACAAAAACTTACCACCTGAAGCAATGAATGCATGCTGGTGCTAGCAGGAAGAAGGAGTAATGTTTGAAGGCATGAATGTCAGTCCTATACCAGAATGGCGAGACTGTGATATGACTACAAGGGATATAATTCATATTTCAAAATACACCAAAGTTTTGTTTAATGCGCAACCATAGATATGGTAATGTGAAAATAAAAAAATTTCAAAGCATAGAATGACTAAGGCATAACCCTAAGGTGGATAACTCATGCGCTAATGGTAAGGGAGTAACCCATAATATGATAGATTCACAAAATTTTAAGGTTCTTGTAAATTTTAGATTCTCTTATGTTTTATCCAATTGATAACATGATAGTGCACAAACTGTATGATGCACCCAAACCAGAGCTTGTTCTAATTTCATGCTTACATTCATGAAATTGAACAAGAGAAACGATAGATTAAAATAAATGAACTCATACACATAGCTAATCAAATGAATCTTTTAAAAATCAAAAGATGATAGAAACCTTTACAAACAGAAGGAGGCAACTATAGAAAATTTTATCCCATTAAGACGATATTTTACAATGATAAAATTGACATGAACATTTGGTTGCCAACAATGGCGACAAGCTGGGCAAAGCAATTATCTCTGCATCATCAGAACTTTATATCGAGGAAAAAATAACTCAAATAGTTATTAGAAATAATTAAAAGACATATCATTAAGCATTTTAACATCAACTCAGAAAAATAACACAACCATATTATTGGATAAAGTTCTGTCGAAAAATTGTAATCCAGAATCTCGTTTCGATCAAAGGGGTAACGATATTTATACAAGTAACTTCAATACTGTTGATAGGGCCACTGCTGCCAGCAGGCGTTTAAAGCCTCGACATGGATGTCATTTAACCCTCTCCATTACTTTGATCCCATCCAAAATTCTTCCATTTATGATAAAACTATCTTGACATCTGATCAATTTAAAAACATACTTGAGGATCTTCGAACCCGACATTGCTTCGCTGCCAGCAAGCCTGTTTAGTACCCCGATGAAGTTGTCTTGGTATCATGTATGCATTTACCCACTGCTAGCATACTTGTTTAGTATCCCGATGGGTTTACACACAATTCCCACACTTTAGAGTGCTTCCAAATCTCTAAAATTGCTTATAGAATTTTCAGAAAATTTATGATAACAAGAGACCGGGGTCATACTAAAGATTTCACAGCCATGCAATGTTAGGATCAATATTTTAGACTTTTCTTTTTCGTTCTTTGAGAACTCATAACTTTCATCATAATTTGGAAATTTAGATTTCAGTCAAGAAATCATCTCAGGAATGGGGAAGCACTATGAGTTGATCTCATTAGAACTGGGACGACATAAGAAGTTTTAAAGGTAATCGTATTTCCCTGAGACTTCAACAAAAACTGAGAACAAGGACTAGACAAATACTTACTATAACTGATCTGAGTTTAGAACTTAATGTGCATATGCATTGAACTATTCTCAACTACTGCTAGTGAAAGATCCAATTCCCTTCAATATTGAATTGATGATTAAAAAATAATCATTAAGGAAACATGAAAAACCAAACAAAATAAAAAAGAAAAATAGAACAAAAGAAAACACAAGCTAAAAAATATTTACAAAAGGGGTAGATCTGATTTTATCAGGTGAAGTATATCTTGAGAGACTGTCCATTTATTGGAAAAGTGTTTGGCTGTCCCTCTAAGTTGTACAAACGAAAATAACTAGGACCCAATTTTTCATAAATGACAAAAGGCCCCAACCACAAGTTTTGAAACTTGGTATGATCTCCTTTATTCTCGTGCGCTTTGTCCCATTTGAGGACCAAATCCCCTACATTAAAAATCCTTTCTGAGGATGAACTTGTATCAAACCATCTCTTCACAATTTGTTGATGCTGATCCAATTTCTGTTTTTCTTTTGTTCTTCTTCCAATTTTAATAAAGCGTTTATCTGATTTTCTAAGGGAGGACATTCCTCTTCTTGAACTTTCTATGAAAATTGCAGAGAAGGGAGAAAGACATGTGGATGAAGGATGGATTCTCTTCCATAAATGAGCAATAAAGGAGAATTACCGATGGAATCTTTTGGAGTGACTCTATCAGCCCAAAGTGCCTTGTACAACACATTGTGCCAATTTTTGTGGTTTTCCGACATTGTTCTCTTTATTATCTTGATCCGATTTTTATTTGTTGATTCAGCCAAACCGTTCCCTTGAGTGTAATAGCTGGCAGAGTATTTTAAATTAATCTCTTTTTCTAAAGCAAAGACATTCATATCCCGGGAAGAAAAATAAGAAGCATTGTCGAAAACCAAACATTCAGGAATTCTGAAACGAGTGATAATATGAGAGTTTAGAAATGAAACTACCCGATTCGTGTTGACTACCTTTAAAGGTAAGGCTTCAGACCATATCATAAAATAATCTATTTCTATGAGAATGTACTTGTGATGCTGTGAGGAAGGGGGATTAATCGGTCCTATAATATCTAGGCTCCACTGTTGAAAATGTGTGTCTATCGTGACAGGATGCAAAGGAAAACAAACTTTTTTTACCCGTCCTGCAACCTTTTGACAGATTATACATTTGCGGGACAAAGTGTGAGCATCCTTAAATAAGGTAGGCCAATATTATCCAGCCCTAATAACTTTGTGGGAGGTGGTATATCCACCAAAATGACCCCCGACATCGCCGGAATGAAGTTCAACCAACACCCTTTCAGATTCCTCTTTTTCTAAGCAATGCATAAAAACACCGTCAAAATTCTTTCAAAATAATATATCATTAATTAATTGGAAAGATGCATATTTAAGCCTTAGTGATCTTTTGTTTTTCGAATCTAGGTTACAAGGAGCAGTCCCGTGCAACAAATAAAATCTGATATTATCATACCATGAATTAGGCACTGTCTGTGTACAACATATTTGTATTTCGTCATGCTGATTTGCAGCTGATGTATTTATTTGATTTTCTGATTTTTAAACTGAATCAACTACTAATTTACAAAGGCCTTGACCCCTAACAATTTGTGCAGGTACTATTTCGGGATCATACTCCTGAAGTGATGTCATCCAATTTTCCCTTTTCTCTCCCATCTCTTTGTGTACTAACAGATTTCTTACAGCAGGGTAAGGCACAACAATTTTTGTCCTGGATTTTTAAAAGGTAGGACTTGAAATGTTTAACTGCTTTGAAAACAACACATGCTTGTTTATCTACGACAGGGTAATTTAGTTCTGCTCCTTTAAAGGCAGAGCTCATAAATGAAATGGGTATCTTGTTGTTTTCAACATTTTTCAGTGTAATCACAACAACATAAGATCCGTCAAATGCAAAAGTATATAATGTGAAATCCTAGGAAAAATCAGGGCTCATCAAGGAGGGTGCTTCGATTATAGCTTTTCTAATGGAATAAAAATCTTGACTCTCTTGTGATCTCCATTTGTACAGAACATCCTTTTTAATAAGATTTTGTAGAGGTCTGACCATCTTAGAAAAAAATGGAACAAATCGTCTGACAAAATTAATTTTACCCAAAAAAGATTGCATGACCTTTTTGGAAGAAGGTCGAGGAAGGTTGGAAATGGCTTGGGTTCTTTCGAGATCAATTATCATTCCATTTTTAGAGACTATAAAACCAAGCAATTTTCCTTGTTGTACTGCAAAGACTGATTTTTTAGGATTGAGTGAAGTACCGAATTTGTGACATCATTCTAATACAACCCTAAGATGTGACATGTGATCTTTCTTGTTCTTGGAAAAGACAATGACATCATCTAGGTAGACCACAATCGACTGATTGATAAGGCCACGAAAATAAATGTCCATTTCCCTCTTGAAAGTGGCACCGTCATTTATCAATCAGAAAGGCATTTTTCTGTAGGCGTAGGTGCCCCATGGGGTAAAAAAAGTGGTTTTAAGCTAATCTGATGGAGACATAAGGACCTGGTTATACCCTGAGAAACCATATAATAAAGATAGTCTTTCAGAACTAGATACTTGTTGCATAATTCTTTCCATTGGAGGAACGAGGTAATTGTCTTTATCAGAGGCTCGGTTTAAATTGCAAAAGTCGACACAAAGTTGAATTTCTCCATTTTTGTTCCTTACTGGGACTAAGTCGGATACCCATTGAGTATGCCAGACTGGAAAAATGATCTTGGCAATGAGTAATTTATTTAGTTCCTTTTTTACGGTGGGTTCTAATTTAAGATGCATTTTTCTCAATTTTTGTTGAAAAGGTTGGGTTTGGGGCTTCATGGGAATTACACACTGTATTATGTTTGGAACAAAAGTTTTTAGATTGTCATACGTCCAAGCAAACACATCTTTGAATTCTTTGAACAATTTTATAAATGCAGACCTTTCTTATTCAGAACACCCTTTTCCCAGTGTTATCACTGAAATTTCATCCGCACATGGTTACAAGAACTCAGGATCGTCAAACAGTAATGAAGTCATTCATGACCCTAAATTAATATCACAACATTCAAAAAAGGTCAAGTCGATACACTCGTACTCCATGTCTAGGACCATGTGGGCCTCGAGACATGATCTCCTAGTTATCCCTAGATATCGGGGATAACATCTGGCTCCAACTCGGGGACATGTGCTAACTGTAGAGCGCATGAGAACCTCAGCAATCTCTGGCGTAAACCTGTGACCTGCTCACACTCAACAAAAGGCATCAACGACAAAAGACGGGGTGGTATTGCCACCCCGTAAAGCAATAGCATATAGTAAATGTGCATATAAGGCAGTAAGTAAATGTGCATATAAGGCAGCAAAACAAGAAACAAACAAGATGCATATGTAATAGAAAACAAACAATGCGGTATAATACATGGAAGTGGTTATTTACCTGAATCATGTCCCACCACCTTGGTGGGGTTTAAGGAGATGCCTGCTGACAGGCAATGTGTGCCTTCTTCCTTCTGGTGTAGACAGATAATAGGAATCATTAACTGACCTTTTTCCAACCTTAAAAGGGCCAAGCCAAAAACGATTATCTTCTTTGATATTAGTGGGCTTCCCTCTATTGGCATCCCACATCCAGACCATGT
>JZKD02S1807124.1:368540-380849 GCA_000966675.3 Picea glauca | reverse complement strand
TAACCAACTTAATGCTTGCGTAGATTCAGTTTGGAGGCAAAAGTTGGGATATGTTCCCATGGCGTACACATTCTCCAGACGATGGTTTTCCTCCCTCTTCCACTCTCAAGAAGACTTAATCGCGACTACATCCTCTATGTATCAGCATCAGCTGTATCAGTAGCCGACATCCTCGTCTAGCTCGGAGATGAAAATCATGAACACGTCATTTATTATGTTAGTAAGAACCTCTCAGGAGCACCCTTGAAGTATAAACATGAAGAGAAACTTGCTCTTGCATTTTTCCTCACAGTCCAGAAACTGCGCCATTGCATTCTGCTTCGCACCACCAAGGTCGTCGCAGATTCCAACCCTATGCAGTACTTACTCATTCGTCGGCAAGTGAATGGAAAATTCGCTCGATGGATCGTTATCCTTTAGGAGTACGACCTCGAGTTCTCAACACCTAAGAGTAAGAAGGCCCTCGTTCTCGCCGAACTTGTCACGACCCTCCCCTCTGACACCACCAGTACCCCCGTCAATATTGACTTTCCCGACGAACATCTCTTTTACATTACTTCAGATGATCCTTGGTACGACAAACTTCTCATCTACCTCCGAACTCAAAAGTTCAGTAACCACCTTTCACAGGATGATCGTCGACGTATTCTCCATTAGGCCCCCCGCTACCTTCTCATCGGAGACATCCTATACCGACGGGGCATCGACACCCTTCTTCATCGATGCCTGACTATTGATGAAGCCGACAGAGTCTTAAACGAATGCCACAATGGTGCATGTGGGGGCCATATTTCGGGTATATCCACTGCTCAAAATATTATGCAAGCCAGTTACTTTTGGCCTACCTTGTTTCATGATTGCATTCATGCCGTGAAAAGATGTGAGCAATGTCAGCTCTACGCCAACAAAGCCCGAGCTCCCCCCGCTCTTCTTCACCCTGTCATTACTGCCGGTCCTTTTTGTAAATGGGGCATCGACTTTATGACTTGTAATCCCCCCTCCAACAATGGTCACAAATACATTGTTGTCGTCGTTGATTACTTCACCAAATGGGCTGAAGCTATGCCCACTTTCAACAACACCGCTGACACTGCAACATGCTTTTTCTTTAACCACATCATATCCCTCTTTGGAGTACCCCTCCAACTCATTTCAGATCATGGAAAACACTTCGAGAATGAGATCTTCATCGAACTCTCATCTCTGTTAGGCTTCTTTCATGAGTTTCCTTCACCATATTACCCTCAGTCAAACGGACAGGTCGAGGCAGTTAACAAAGTCCTCAAGACCATGTTACAACACATGGTTAATAAACATAAAACCAATTGGCATCATATGTTATTTTCTGTGCTATGGGCTTATCAAACGGTGGTGAAGACTGCTACTGGTTTCACACCATTCCATTTAGTCCATGGGGTCAAGGCAACTCTTCCCATTGAGTGCGAAATTCCCACCTTACGCACCGCAATTGAGCTATTACCTGACACTGCTCCAATGGAGCAACACTTGCTGAACTTGGAGTCTCTGGATGAAGATCGTCGATCTTCCTTATAGAGCAACGAGGCAGCTAAAAAATGATCCAAGGCTACCTTTGATCGCCATGTCAACCTTTGATCATTCCACGAAGGTGACCTCGTCCTGGCTTATGATATCACTCATGATACCTTTGGCCATGGAAAATTCGAATCACTTTGGCATGGCCCTTACATTATCCAACATTACCTCACCAAAGGCACATACATCCTGGCCTCCCCCGAAGGCCTCTCTCTCAAGGAACCCGTCAATGGGTTATATCTCAAGAAATTTTATGCTTAAAGGTAGTCATTCTACTTTAGGTTATTTCTTTTTCTAGCATTTTTAATCTTTTTTCTCCTCCCCTCTCGTCTAAACTATCCTTTGTACTATTGACAGATGCTTCCTCCACCAGCCTACCACATCGGTTATGCCGACGGTGCCAGCCGTTGGACACAAAATCTTGCTTCGACTGCTTGGGATCTTTACACCCCCTCACATGAAATGCTCCATTCAAGTGGCATATGTTTGGGGTCAGCAACCAACAACCAAGCTGAATACACTGCTGTCATTGGCCTCCTGGACGATGCCCAACATCATCATATTCGTCACCTTAGCGTCTTCCTCGACTCTCAACTAGTCGTTCTCCAACTCAACAATGTGTACCGCGTCCGTGATCCTTGTCTCTTTCAGAAATACCTGCAGGTTAGGCTTTTATCTCGACATTTTGATTCCATTACATTTACACATATTCCAAGACAATTGAATCAAATAATAGATCACATAGCTAACATGGTGTTAGATTGGCATATATCACATCAAGCTACACATACATAAACATATCACAAAAACCTGTCACAGCATATATAGAATGGACGTACTCAAAACATCAACAAAAAACATGTAGACAAAATCATGATCTCAAATATGTATACTCATGTATATATAAAGGCCCATCAGGCCATCTGAATGTTTACATATAAAAATACATGTATCCGCAGGCCAATGCAGCACCTCGGTACAAAAAATGGGCTCACCAGCCTATATACAACAAAAAAAGATATACATCATGCACCACTTATGGTGCCTCTATCACGCCACCACCTGCTCCTCCCTCAGGCGGTGGCGGCCCACCACCACCTGCCTCAAGCGGTGGCGGTCCACCCCCTACAGGACCCTCCTGCCCCGGTGGCAGGCATCCACTCGTCATAGTAGCAAGCACTACTGCTCATCGTACTATGGCCCACCATGGTGGCGGTACCCCCACACACTGCTCCAGGAAACTCTCATCCTGGATGCGTGTCCACATGCCCTCAGGCACATCCTGTAAAACCATCTCCAGATGACAACGTATATCATCAAAATCCACTCCGACCGTCACCGGAGGAGTGTGTGATGGCCCCGCACCAGGGTCATCGAAACGACGCCTCCTCGCTGCCCTCTCTGGCTCAACTGGTCACCCCGCAACATCCTCCCGCCAACGCCTCTCTCCCCACGACAGTCTCTCCGGCTCCCAACGAGCCGACTCTCTCTGCAACTCTACCTCGCACCCGTGAGGTGCCACATCTGCACATACAAACAAACAACAGATAGTATCAACATCTATATCATCAACATATGGACGACTATCTCAAAAAATACGCAAACATACATATCTACATACCTCGATGATCAAAAACCTCCCTAGGAGGTAACACCATATTTTGATCATCACAAAAGTCCACCCCGACATAGGGGTACTGCAAAATCACCTGTGGCATCTGCCGCCATACCTGCGTTGCCTCGGCCAAAAAGAAGTGCCCCCCTTCACCACCACCATGGCGAAGAAATACAGTCGACCACCACCTCAACCACGGCTCTCGTGCCCCAGGCACACTCAAAAGGATCCTCGAGCGCAACATCAACACCCTCTCTAGAAACCAGGCCACTAGGATGGACCCGAATGAAAACTCCCCTGCACCAGTAGACCGACAGTGGTCCAACTGTGCCACCATCCGTGCATGCAGCGTCATCCCCCAAGCAAAATGCTCGTTGACCAACACTCTCTCCAGCACTAGAAGCTGGCCACCACTAATCCGCTGGGTCGCCAGTGACCCATATACCCTCACAATCATCGCTTCTATACAACGATGCGCCAGGGAATCTATCGCCGATATACTCACCACCATCTCGGACATAAAGTCCTGACCTGAACAATATCTCTGGCCTATATCGATGAGCAAAGTAGTCCTAGGTAGCACCAACTCCACCGGTAGGGGCGTTCCCTGAAAGGGGAGCCCAGTCAAGAAATATACATCCTCCACCACAGTTAAGGGGATCTGCTCTCCTCGCACGAGGAAGCAGTGCAACTCCAAACTCCACATATGGATCAGGAACTGTAATAGATACTCCTGTGCCCGTATCAACGGGTACTCAAAAAACTTTAGCAACCCACATGTTGCCAAAGTCACACGCACACCGGGCTCCTCAATGGCCACGACATCTCGCAATTGGGCCCAGTCTCGCTCTCGCCACCGCACTGGCATCATCACCGCCGTCCGCCTGCAGACAACATAGAGCCCAATGTCAGCTCAAGCAACCATCCAAACATCAAAAGACTCATTTTTTTTTTTTTTTTTTTTACACCCCAACCTTGCCTCTTAGGCGCGGTTTTGTTACCCACAGGGGCACACACATGTGTGCCTGTTCACTACATAGGTGTGCATGCATGCGCGCCTGTTCACTACACAGGTGCACATCAGTGCACACCTATTTGTGTCACAGGCGCACCCCTATGCACGCCTGTTCACCATACAGGCGCGTCGAGGTGCGCGCCTGTTCAACCCACAAGCGCGCACGGGTGCGTGCCTGTTCAACTCACAGGCGCGCCCTTCGAGCATGCCTTAAATCCCCTCTACCACACCCCCATGCACGTATATCTGATGGGCAGGCATGCACGTATGTGCTCCTATCACCGAATCGCCCGCGCATGTGGGGCCCACACCCCCTAAATACCCCTGTACGACCCTCCATACAACCCTTGCCCAAAAATTAAAATCCTATTTCTATGCAGGAGGATCATACCACTAACCTGAAGCTTGCTAAACACCAATCAGATGCCTTACCCTCTCCAAATCTCCAAATCTCCTTTGAAAACTGCTCGTCCAGTCACTATTGCAGCAGGTACAAATGAGGTGGCAATGTGGGCCCTACAGCTATATATAGGCCTTTTGCCAAACTTCCACTCACCATTCCGGGAGCTCAAGGTGTCCATTTTTCAATCCATCTTCAGCCACGGGATCAACATCCCGTCATCTACACCACAACAGTTCCCAGGCCTCTTTTCATCCTGAGTCCTCGAGGCACCTCTTTTATCCATGGTCAGGTACGCATGACCATATTTCACGCTTATCAGATACATGCTCATATCTTCGATTCTTTATAGATATTGTTCACTTTGGGTATTTGGTTTTCATATGTGCAGGTACTTGATCATCATCCATCGACACAACCCCTTCGGGTATATACTCAGCACTGGCATGTAGTCTTTCTTGCTGTATCGCATTTACATTTCCAGTCACACCCTCTGATATTGACCTCTAGGATCCCCATTCCCAGCTCTGCAGTACCCATGCCTCCATTTTCATCTTCGATACTGTTACCCAGTAGCATTCTTCCCCACATGAGTTGTCCCATTCATAGCACCTTTTGCCACTTTTTGACACTCATGTTGTTTTTCATTACCCTTTAGGGATGGGAGTCCCGATAGTCTTTCATCATGTCGTGAATCAGCCACATACTCCTTCTCCTCATTTTGCTAGCTTTCCCACACAGACTCCCAGATTATCTCTTCACGGTTCTATTTTTTTTTAACTGCACCTCCGCAGTATCTTGAACCCTCCATTTCATCTACAATCAGTTTGCCCATCTGCGAACCTACCTTCATTTCACCTACCTCATACAGAAACTCACCAATGGGGCCCCCACCCTTCATCAGTTTTCCAAGCAAGCTATGCCCTACGTGGGCCACCCATATCACACTGGGGCACCCTTTTCTGTATTTGTACATTTCTCCCCAAAATTATTTGTTATTTATTGTACAAATGCCTTTTCATTACATTATCTTTTTGTCGTCACCTTTGGTGACTTGCTTCCTTCCTTTTGGCCACATGCAACCCATGTCACCCTTGGTTGGAGCATTACTTATCATCTACCCTTGCCGGCATCGTCCATATATTCAGATTACCCACATGTCACTTACCTCTACCCTCTGAATTTGTTCACCTTGTCCTGCCTCTGGCACAACTTATCACTGGTCTTGTCGTCCCCCCTGACACTCGACCTCGTTACACGGTTGTGACCACTTTTTATCTCATACATCCTCCAACCAAGGGCAGTATTGAGTCTTCCCACTTCTTGATTTTGTCCATGTACCTCTGCCACTTCCTCACCTCAATAGATTTCATGAAGCCCTTTGCTTCTGGGAGTCGCGTCCCCTTTTGTCGACATCAACACCATTTTCTGGAAGGGCAACAATATCTTGATTCTCATTCTCCACTCAATGAGAGATCTCGGACGGCACAGGGTGAAACACCATTGCTCCCTGTTGTCGTTGACCCCCGTAACATTCGACGCCAACACTTTCTCATGTTATGGTGGGTCTTACTTTGCGACTATTGCAGTTAGTTCTTTTATTTTCCAAATATCTCTGAACTTGGCAGGGCTATCAATGCCCACATCATCGCTGCTACTGATTACCGCGATCAATGCCTACTATTCAGAGCATGTTCATTTCCTGAATTGTCTTCTGCCTCTATCATGACTTCCCCCAAGGGCACTGCAGTTGTCTAAATGAACACTTCAGTCATCTTTTTCTAGAGTTACATGACATGAGCATGGGGCATGCCCGCCTCGTTTGTAAATAGTTTTCTATTTTATACACCTCATAGAAGATTGGGTCCTACCTGTTCCTTTTTTCTCCAACATATCATTCTGAACGATCCCACTATTGCTCTATCTTACAACAACATTATCAATAGAAGAAACATTGATGGATTTCAGCTATACGTATGCTCCTAACCTCATCCATCGGGGGGCATCTGTTATCACTGAAATTTCGTCCGCACATGGTTACAAGAACTCAACATCGCCAAATAGTAATGAAGTCATTCATGACCCTGAATTAATATCATAGCATTCAAAAAAGGTAAAAAACTATACAAATTAGTGCAAAATTGAAGAGCGCTTTACAGAAGTTGGGTGCACATGCATGCGCGGAATAGGAATGTAGAAATCACGAATATGCGCACGATGCGTGACTGTTAGCGCAAAAAGCTGTGCACCTGCTAAACGACACATTTATGAATGTGGTCAGCCTCCCAACCACTTATGGTTTAGCTCCCAAGCTGATTTAACCTCCAAATCCGGGCTGGTCAAAGACCTAAAAATGCCCTAAATGGCCTCTTTTCACACTACAAGGCAGTTAAACAAAAGCCCAAAGCAATGCTATAAAAATCCATGAATGCACCTCATTTTCTCAAGGAATTCAAAGTAATGTTATGCTGCCTATATTGTTTTAAGGACTCCATCCTTGACAAGAGCACATTGGCACCATTACATTGGGCAATCCATCTCACCATTGAGTGGATTTGCAAAGAGTTCTTTCATCACCATTTTCATTTTCTTTGTTGTAAGAAGATCTACTTGTGAGGGTCCAAGAGCCTTCCCTTGGAGGAAGAAGGGACTCATAGTCCCCTTTCTTCTTGGTGCTTTGTTTTCATCAATAGATCAAGCCTCAAACATTGGTGACATGGGTCTTTTTGTTCTTGTTATCTCTATGTCCCTATGCCTATAATTTTAATTTTTATTGCATCTATTAGTTTAATTCTTAGTCTTAATTTTGTTTTTCTTTCTCTAACTCTTTTCTCTACATCTGTCCTACTCAGCAGACCCAATTGAGCTTGCAAACACCTCTTATTTTCTCACCAAGGTGACGAAAGAGGCACAAACACCCAGATTGATATTTTGAGGATTATCCCGCGTTCCTAAATTCACAGTTTTGTACAGTAATGAAGAACTATTCATTTTTCAATTGACTACCCCTCTAAACTTGCCATGCAGATCATAAAATTTTTCTAACCTAACAACAAATTTGGGGATAGAGTTTACCATCTCAGATGATAATTCTGCAGATCGAGGATTAGATATTACCGTGAAATTGTAGAGGTTTTTGTTATGGGTGCTTTCATTGATTACTGCATCTTGGAAGGTATCTTCCATATGAAAAAAATTGATGATCTGTTGATCATCATCAAACACTTGCCAATTTGTGATGTTTTCGGGAATCGATGGCCGAAATAACGATTCAACCAAGAATGTGTTAGGAGAAAGACCTTCAACAGACAACAATTTAGAGGCAACATTAGCTAATAAATCAACTTTTGAATTACTCGACCTAGGAATGGAATTTACATTGAAAGCGAGAAATTTATGTATTAAACTCCATACCTCACTTTGACAGTTTTTCAAATGCGGTGATAAACAATGTATTGCATTTCTTACCTGCTTGACTACGATTTCAGAGTCACTGAAAACTACCAATTTTTGTACGTTCCGATCCAGTGCCTTTCTTAGTCCCTGCAGAAGTGCTTTGTATTTTGCTGTATTGTTAGTACATTCAAATTCCAATCGACAAAAAATAAATTTTTTATTACCTATGAGATCAATAAGCACACAACCAACACCTGCCCCTTCCCATGATTTGGATCCATCAAAATACAAGGACCAGATTTGTTCGTCATCAATAATGTTTGGTGTACTTGACAGATTTTCCATGTGAGTATAGGCTGATACTTCGGATTGCTATTTTGGGTTGGTGATAGAAGACATTTCAGTCATGAAATTACCAAAAAAATTATTCATTCCTTGTGTCTCAATCGAATTTACAACAGCAGTAAAAGGCTCATTTGGATAGTTCAAATCTGTCACAGTGTACTTGAGGTAACGTTCTCTATTTATTTTGATCTTGTTAGGCTGTCCATTTTCTGGCAGCTACAAATGAGACTAGTCTGTAGCAAAATATCTATGTAACTGCTTTAGCCAATCTCTACTCATAAATAAACCATACACTTCTGGAATGTCAACAACAAAAATATCAATTACTTGGTGAACCTTTGGATTGGATGATAATCTTATCAACACATTTTTAAGTTCACCGATGACTTTGACATTAGTTCGATCTAACTGAATGATCTTTAAATCAGAAGGTTTTACTTCATCATTAATTTTCTGACACATAGATAGAGACATAACATTTGACGAGGCGCCAGAATCAACCATACAGTTATGTACATTTCTATTGAAAATTTCGAAAGTTAATAAAAAATGAGGCCCATTTTTTCATGAAGAGACAACAAAATTCTGCTAATTTTTTATGGCTATCCCTGAAATAGTTTTATCTAAGTTTCCTATAGTTTTTTCTGATATGTCCCTTTTATTTTGATTTTCAGATAATGTTTTACCGGGGACATCTTTAGTTTTATTTGGGTCATTTTCTGCTGATTTCTTGCTAATAGAATCATTCTTTTTATTATTTTCAGCAATACTTTGGATCATTTTCTGTAGGATAAGAGGAAATTTAAGTAATTCAAAAACTGATATATTCACCCTTAGTTTTTTAAGATCTTCAACCAAATCATATTCTAAAACTGGGGCAGCAGAGTTTTGTCTTGTTTCAATTTGCTTTAGCTATTTTGAAACCACATTCCTACTTGTTTCAGGTGACGGTTTGTTTTGTGTCTTACTTCGAGTGTTATAAGGATGGACAGTTTCAAAATTTTCTTGAAATATGTTGTCCGACAAATGCCCGAAAATGGGAGGAGATGAGTCCTCCTCATCAGGTGTTTCTTCCTCACCCATATCATCATGATTTTCAAGGGGTGTTATAACCCTAAATTGCACCATCCATGCTTACCTGGCATCAGGCCAACTCATTGCCCTTCATTGCCAAAGCCATGCTGAACAGACTCTTCAAAAACCTCCTAAATTAAGTAGCCCGCTCCCTAACCTATCACTGGGCGTGTTGGAATGCTGGCAGGCCTTATACTGCATGCGTTGGAACACTGGCTGGCCCACTACAGCTAGCGTTTACCTAACAAAGCAAAAAATCAGGAAAGTTGCCGACGGAATGAGAAGCTTTGGGTCAGTTAACTGGAACTCCCATCCATGCATGGCCGAGAGTTCGCCTAAAACCCTAGCTCCTTCTAGCCTATAAAAGAAGGGGTAGGGGTACTATTCAAAGGAGAAAAATCATAGCAAAGAAACTCTGCCCAATTGCTGAATCCGTTTTGTCCCAACCCTTTAGCCTTTCCTCAAGCTTTAGGAGAATTCAAGCAAAGAAGTTGGAGGACAAAGAAGAGGAGGAGCCCAGGATCAGGATCGAGGAATGATGGCCGGTCTCTATAATCATTGTAAGTTGATTCATCTTGAGATTAATAAAAGAATACTTTTCCCGTCCCAAATACACAAGTTTTATATGTTTTATTTGATTTGTGTTTAATCTCTAACCCTCTAGTAGAACAATAGCATGCATGCGTAGTTTTGTCTTGATTGCAGGATCGCTTTTGGAAGGAGCAGCAGCAGAAGCAAGGGGATAAAGTGCAACGGAGGATCTACATCAACCGACGATAAAAAAGTTAGTTGGTTCTTCCCATGTTTGCATGTGAAAAAGGGTTTTAGGTTTGGCGTAGAAGGTTAAAAGTTATTTCTTAAGGGTCATGATCTGCATGCAAGTTTTTCCTAGCTTGTTAGTCCGTAGGGTAGAATAACCCCACAACAGAATTGGCGACTCCACTAGGGAAATTTACTCTTAGGGTTTCCGGATTTGGTTAAAGGTATTTTGGGTAGTTCAAAGAAGTAGAGTTTCAGTTTCTTTGTTTTATTTGTTGTTTGTTAGGTCAAAGCTAGCAGGGAACCTGGTTATCAATACCAGTTTTTCCTTGACTGTTGCTTGACATTTATTCTCGAGACACACAGAGGTACACACGGCCTGTAGAAGGCCTGCACGCGTGTAACCTGTGCCCTAACCTCTTGTAGCCCGCGTTTGAACGCTTGCTGTAGAGGTTTCAGTAGCGTGTAGCATTCAGAAAGCTTGAGAGGAGTCTCCTCTTCCTTGTCAGAAGTTTACCTTCTCAAGGGGCTTTCTGGATCCTGTCTGAGTCTTGTTGGTTTATTGTCTGGTTTTTCAGTCTGCCTTATTGTGATTGGTTATTCTTTGCATTTGTTTTCTTTTTTGCAAATTTTCCTTTTATGTTGAAGTAATAGCATCTAAGCCTTTTAGAGACTCTGGTTGTCAATACCAGAGGCCTTTTTCAGGTCTAGACTGCCTGTGTGTTGTTTTATATTGGCTTTTATACAGACCCACGGCCTGTTTAAGTCTAGCCCGCGGGTACCTGCGCGTTGTTGTAGCTCAGCACGCGTTTGCACACGTGCTGTATTGGTGACATTCGTGGGCTTGATTGGTAGCTTTTCAGCTTGGGTGGGGCAATCATCCCCTCCTGTGGTGAGAAGAGCTCCTCTCAGGGGTATAGGGTCTGGAGCTGCACAGGAAACAGGTTAGGGCATCTTATCTTTAGCCTGTGTTTGTTAGTTGATGTTTTGATAGAAAAGACAAAAGAGAAAAAACATTTGTTTTATGGTTTTTAGGCAAGTGTTAGAATCGGTGCTGTCTTGATTGCTTTTTCGCATTTTGTGCTTTGATTCTTTTGCGATCTGCGCTTTAAGCCAGAGTTTTCTTTTCATTCTCTTGGTTTTTTTCTTGTCAACATTTTTCCTTGTTGCGTTATTTTTTTTTATTTTTTTTATTTTTTTATGCTGGCGGAATCGGCAACTGGGCCGGTCTCGTACTCGCGCGACACGGGGTCGATTCCGACCGCTACCACTATAACCTCCAGGTGCCATACGTATGCCCCTTCCGCAGGCATGGGTAAGTCGGGGGGATTTGAACTTGAAACCTCATCATACATAACACGCTATATCACGACACTTGCCAATTGAGCTGCCCCCCGGGGGCTCTTGTTGCGTTATTTTGCAATGAAATAAAAAAAAAATTTCTTGTTTCATTTTCTTTTGGTTTGAATATTTTGTTGTTGCATCAGTAGCTAGGAAAGAGTCTTTTTTCATAAGTTTTGCATCAAATCTTAGAAAAATCTGAAAAGAAAAGTAAATCTTTCTTGTTGAAAAGTTGTTGGTATTGCATTTTAGTAAAAGTTTTTGTTTCCAAGCATTTCTTGTTCATTTTGCTTTGAGTCTTTTTACACACCATCAGTTTCACTTTCGCACCTTGTGACTTAAAAATCCCATTAAAATCAATGCTAAGTAAAATCAAGTAGACTTTTTGTTTATAGGGTGCATACACTAGCTCAGGACTAGGGCCTTGGAATAGGTTGGAGAGTAAATTCTCCAAGGCCACCCAAACTAAACATTGGAGTCTGTCAATAGGGACTGTAGAAGTCCAGTTACGGAAAGTTATCCAAGAACCCCCTCTAACACAGGGGCTAAACACAAGGTTGCGTAAGGAAAGGTAGCGGAGATAACCCCTCCAAAGCTGGACCGAGCGTTGTGGAGAACACATATCGAGGATCTGTTAAGGGATTCCGTCGTTTTCATTTTCCATGGAGCTTCGTGGGTCTCGAATCCGTTCAAGTTCCTCAGTTGTCTTCCGGACCATTTTCTCTCGATACCCTTGACAGGTTTCGGGCTTGATACCCTGCTCATTGTGGTCTACCCGACTATCGACTGTACCCGCCTGGTGACTGTTCA
>JZKD02S1807124.1:316940-360464 GCA_000966675.3 Picea glauca | reverse complement strand
CCCAACCCTTTAGCCTTTCCTCAAGCTTTAGGAGAATTCAAGCAAAGCAGTTGGAGGACAAAGAAGAGGAGGATCCCAGGATCAGGATCGAGGAACGATGGCCGGTCTCTATAATCATTGTAAGTTGATTCATCTTGAGATTAATAAAAAGATACTTTTCCCGTCCCAAATACACAAGTTTTATATGTTTTATTTGATTTGTGCTTAATCTCTAATCCTCTAGTAGAACAATAGCATGCATGCGTAGTTTTGTCTTGATTGCAGGATCTCTTTTGGAAGGAGCAGCAACAAAAGCAAGGGGATAAAGTGCAACGGAGGATCTACATCAACCGACGATAAAAAGGTTAGTTGGCTCTTCCCATGTTTTCATGTGAAAAAGGGTTTTAGGTTTGGGGTAGAAGGTTAAAAGTTATTTCTTAAGGGTCATGATCTGCATGCAAGTTTAAGCCCTAGCTTGTTAGTCCGTAGGGTAGAATAACCCCACAACAGGGGGTGCAAAAAAAAAGTTATCATGTGCTTCCCGTATTGTTTTCAAAGCATATTGTAGTCGTTCAAAGTTTAAACCTTCTATGGTCGGGTTTGGCCAGTTTGGAGGAAAAGGTTTTCTGAAAGGTGGTCTAAAACCTCCTTTGCTTGTAGATGCTTCCTTAGTGGATCTTTTCAAGTCTACAACCTAATTGGATAAGTTATGGAAATATTTTTGCAAACTTTCCAAGTCTAATGTCTCTTGTAGATTTTTAATTTGAGGAGGTCTAGTGAGAGTTTCTATTTTCTTTTTAGAAGATGAAGATGTTTCAGCCTCACTACTTAGACTATCTTTTAAGCTCATAATGTCTTTCTCAATAAGGGGTGCCTCTTCAAAGGCTTCTAATAATGTTTTCTTTTTGGAACTTTTAACCCATATGGCTATGTTGTTATGCAGGGCCTTAGTATAGTATGAAACAATCAGGTTTTCTGTAGGCATCAAATCTACACGGATTTTTTTTTTTAACATTAGGAATCTCTGGTTGAAGTCCTTAAATTTTTCCTTAGGGTTGATTTTCAAACTAGATAGTTCCATTACCAGGAATTCTAGATATTTATCATCTCCAAATTTCTCTAGAAAACATGTTTCAAACTTGTCCCAAGAGATGATGGTTTGAGGTTGTTGCGTAAAATACCAGGTTGAGGCATTCCCCTCAAAAGTGTAAGGGAATAACCTACACATGACATCTTCATGCTCAACACTTCAGAGTATAACAACTAACATAAATTTATTGATGTGATCCTCAACTGATTGCTTCAAATTTGGATCAAATTTGGGTAGCCACTTCTCCATATGTTTAGGCAACGGGTGTTGGGGTCTAGGTACTGCCACGACATCTTGATCGAGCTAAGGTATGTTGGGATTATTTTGGTTTTCCACGGGAGATGGTGGGGTTTAAGGTTGAGATTTTTCATATGAATAACTTCCTTCATTCAAGGATTCCTTTCCTAAAGAGGGTGGAGAAGAACAAGTTGGGCATGGTGGGATACCAGATCCCCCAGCACCAAAAATTAGTGCTTCAGAAGGATCGATGATATTACTGCCTAATGGGTTTTCAGGAAGACCAGTGTCTTGAGGTAGTCCTTGCAGATTAGTGAAATCAAGGGGTTGATTAAGTTGTCTACCAAGTTGTCTGATTTAATATAAAGAACTCTAAGTTCTTATGATTGACTGACAAACAATTTCTTGGACGCCAATCCCTTGAGGAACTGATGTCACTGGTTCGATGGGAATATCAAGAGTAGTTTTTGAGGTAGTAGCTGGATCAAGTGTAACGTTAGTGTCTGAGCGACTACATGTAATATAGGAGAATGATTGTTTGGGGGAGTCTTATGACCTCCACACGCTATCAATGAATTTCAAGCCCTCCTTCTAGCACCATTTGTTGATGGGCATTCGTTTATCACACACTGTCAATGGGAAGGGAAGATCCGGACTAGGGTTGTCTATTTAACCCAAGTCATTTGAGATTATATCCCCTGACGAGTTTTATGGATCTGCTAGCCAACTAAGATCCTAAAACAAATGAAAGATGTGAACTAACTAAAGATATCAATTCTAACAATCACCACTTTAATTACAAATGCTTAACTAACAATGTTAATGTATAATGGTTGTATACAATTTACAAGGTTTGAGCAAAGCCTTGTGAAAGTAATTGTTTAAGATAATGTATCTAAACAAGATTAAATATAAACAAACTTATTCTAATACTCTGAATATCCAACTAGTAAACAATGAATGAATATGATTGTAAATGATATAACGAAAATAGACAAAGTAAATTAATGTTTAAATAATGCAATCACTATTCATTCACATATAAACAAATTAAATAAATAATACACTAACTAACCTCTAGCTGATAAGTAGTAATAAACTAAATTCATCTCTTTGCATTTGTGTGAGCTCTTCTTGTCCCGTGTCAAGTGAAAACCTATGACAGAAGCAAGCATAGTACTTCCTGAAGAAATTCAAGGAAATGTTTCATATTCTGGAGTGATTTTATGATGACAGAAAGACAAATAATTATATATCATGTGACCTTGGAATGTCCAATAACTAAGAATGAAAGAAATTCTGATTTTTGGTAATGGTGTTACCAACTATTTAGCATCATACGCAAACTCAAAATACTTAAATAGATGATCAATCACAGATATAAACTAAACCAAAAGATAATGAACAACATAAAAAAAGCATTATATAAAATATTATGTGAAGAACAAAATAAAGCTAATTCGACATAGATAACATTTCACATCAAGAAATTACATGGGAAGACAATGAAAAAACACTGCACAGTCTAAACAGGACGAAAGACAAAGAGTAAACTTCTTTCTCATATAGTTTCAAAAAAATATGTTCATCATATGGTCCAGGAAGAATTGCCCCTATCACCAGGCAACATAGCTATTTAAACATGTTTCTGATCTGTTACCTCCTATCATGCAAGATAGAGGCAAATATCTTAAAATAAGTTTTTTTCTAAAATGAAATAACAAAAAAGACAATCCTATTGGAGTCTTTTAATAAAAAAATATTTATATTAATAATTACTAGTCCACTAAATGCTCGACCAATGACTTCTTTCCTTAATCATAGCACCATAATCTGTTGTTTAATTGAAATGATAAAAAACGAAATCAAAATTAAATGATAATCCAAACAAATAATTTAAAGAGGTTGGCTACAAAATCTTTCGATTCTGTAGCTAGTCTAAAATAAAAATAAAATAAAAAATGAATCTACCTATTATTTATCAAACATAATCAAATTGTGAAATACAAACAAACTATTTACCAGTTCAGAAATTTGAAAGAGAGGCATCAGACAGGTCTAAGTTTATAATGGTATTGAAATTGGTTGAATTTTAATGATCGCATTCCCAGATCGCTTAATACGCTTGTTAGCCCTGTGTGCATTTGACTGAACGTAACCTCTAAGCTCATCGTTCTCCCTCTCAAGCACTAGATTCTGAGTGACCATTTGGTTCAATTGTGCCTGTAGGTAGGGGACATCCCGATAATACCTTTCGATCCAATTGAAGCAATTCTCGCAATGTATTGGTTCTATGCTTGGCAAAGGCCAAGTTTGATCTGTAGAGGGTAATTTATCCCATTCCATGATTCATTTTAGATCATGTTGGATGCTTGAAAAACCTTCTTGTTTCTTTAAAAAAGGGGGTATATTCGATACGAAATAGAACTGGTGTATCTGCATTGATATCGTCCCTAGCGATCCGATCATCGATATCATCCTCAAAAAACCGGTCATTGACCTCAATAAAAAGGATATATTTCTCATGATCACGATGTCGATTTCTTAGTGTTATTGATATGAGTCGAACAAGTCTTTTATTTTTGAAGTTGATGTCTGGACTTCTCTATATCTTTTGCCTACCTTGTTTCTTGATTTTGAGTTCATTTAAATCAACCCGAAATGGCTCAGGGTTAGGAACACCAAGGATTTTATCCTTCAAATCATTCAAAACCCTTTCTAAAGGTTTCCTAGGAATAAAATCACGTATCAGTTTCCCTCCCTTGGATGAATTATGAAAAAAATCAGGGGTTCTAGTCATAGACATAGGGTTCTCTTGCAAATCGACATGCATGTTTTACAGAGAGGGGTTTGATCGACAAGGACTAGAGGGTTCATTGAAATATAGAGGTGATTCTGTTATGTTTTTAGGTAGGGCGAAGCCATTTCTTCCCATGAATTCTTGCCAACTATCCCCAAATTTAGAAAAATGCGAAATTACCAGAATTCGAATGATGCCGTGATGGAACAAACTAGACTGCACATTTAGGTTTTGTCTTTGGTATAACTTGGCCATTTTTTGTAGGCTCCTAAGTGGGTAAAGTTGAATATTTAAACCAAAACCTAAAAATATCATCAATAAATGGACATGATATAAGAAGACTAGACCGTATCTACCCTCACAGGTGACAAACTGCTTAAGTATCAACATCAAGCCATGCCATCATGGTTTAAATACAACAATTGGTGTACCTTTTACACTATAACACTATTTATTGGAAGACATCAGTAGGTGCCAAGGGATGCCTTCAAAATTGAGTTTTTTAAACCAACAAGCTCCCTGTTGCAGAAATACAGTAGCCTCTGCAATCGAACCCTCAGTCACTTACAACTGTGAATCTCCAATTTTATCCCTAGCGCCATCGAAAGTTTGGGCAAAGGCTTGAGCCACTTTGAGATTGAAACCCTCAAATCATTTTATGAACCCATCCCAACCATAAGCCACAAGGTCGTCCACAACATCGTCATGTGAGAGGAGAGCCTGTGAGCCATTCGGCTTGATCCTCACCACAGGCGCCATCGATATGGTCACACAAAAACAACAAGAGTAGCGAAGGGTGAGGTGTGTTAAAAACACACACATAAAAGAGGATGATCTCTACATATTTGGAAGAGACCCGATACTGAAGGCTTCAGGAGCAAGATACCATAGTGACCACTTGGAACGTTGAGTGGATGCTACAATAGAGGATGCACACAACTAAAAACACCTTATCAAATGAATGCCAAACCCATAAATGAAAACTTACCACTTGAAGCAATGAATGCATGTTGGTTCTAGTAGGATGAAGGAGTAATGTTTGAAGGCATGGCTGTCAGTCCTGTACCAGAACAATGAGACTGTGATATGACTACAAGGGATAGGATTCGTATTTCAAAATACACCAAAGTTTTGTTTAATGCACGATCGTAGATATGGTAATGTGAAAATAAAAAAAAATCAAAGAAGAGAATTCCTAAGGCATAACCCCAAGGTGGATAAATCATGCGCTAATGGTAAGGGAGTAACACAGAATATGATAGGTTCACAAAATTTTAAGGTTCTTGAAAATATTAGATGCCTTTAAGAGTTATCCAATTGATAACAGGATAGTCCACAAACTGTATGATCCACCCAAACCAAAGCTTGTTCTAATTTCATGCTTACAATCATGAAATTGAACAAGAGAAACAATATATTAAAATAAATGAACTCATACATACAACTAATCAAACAAATATTTTCAAAATCAAAATATGATGGAAACCTTTGCAAACAGAAGGAGGCATCTATAGAAAATTTTATCCCATTAAGACAATATTTTACAATGATAAAATTGACATGAACATTTGGTTGCCAACACCTTGTTGAGCACGTAAATAAAAGATTTATACCTGCAACTTGTCCTCAACAACCAAGATACATAAGCATATGGTGATATATAGTGTTAGCATATAGATTAGCATAATCCATTAACATTCATGACAAATATGCCCATGGAATAATAATTCAAATATTTGCAAGATATCAATTGGACGATAAAAGAGTATTTCTATTAAAATAATCATTAGAAGTATATATGTGACAAAATTTTATACCGACACATATCGAAACCAAGAAACTAAGTCCCTCCAGCTAGGCCTCCACCACTTCAATCCTCCACCAAAGGAAATCTCATATAAAGGAGACAATAAGGTTCTCCATCACAAATAAGGAAGAACTTGGGGGATGAACACTGAGTTCATAATTTCAGGAATAAAGGGATGCAAAATCAATATGAAGTGAAATTTATCCAAAGTGTCTTTGCTCTCAAAGTTGAATTCTCTCCCCAAGGCTTGGATATGGCTGAATTTATAGCCTTCAAATCGAAATGAAGGGCCGAGTCAGAGCATTTCCAGTACATGGAAGGTCAAGGATCATGGATCTCGTGACATGGCAAGGAAACCCGACATAATTTTTAATTTTGAGCACCAAACCCGATGTACGCGGACCATTGTGGAGTAACCTACGTATATGCTTATTGTCTAACTGATAGGGCGTGTATATGTGGAAAAATATGTTTTTTTAGTTCTAGAAGGTACAAAGGGGACTTCAAATCTGCATAGGGAAATGGAAAGGCCATTCAAACAAGTTTCATGGGGTGAGGCAAAATTTGATGTAACAGATGCCCCCTAATGTGTGAGGTTAGAGGAGTATCTGCGATGGACGAAATACATTATAATTCCCAGAAGTGGAGTAATGAAGAATCAACTGGAAGTGATAGTTACTCATGAGAATATTACAATCCATAATGACTTTGTACACATGGATACCAATATGAATTACAATGTAGATCCATGTTCATGGCCATGAATAGGAAATACAAAGAAGACACATGCCATAGGATGTCATAGTCATAAACAAGGCCAAGTGGAAACTAATCTCAAAATCAATCTAACGATATCTGTATACAATGGAGTAAAATATGATCTCCCATGATCACTGAAGTCATATAGGTACTGGTCCAATGAAAGACAACAACATAATAGGGAAGATGCTACTCTAAGATGGAGGTATTCTACTTATCCACCGAAGGTGCAAGTCTACATCATGTGAATAGAGGAGTTGAGGTTGAACACAATGAGACTTCATTTGATTACTAGTAATTAAGGTATACCGTTAACATACACATGACAACCTAACGATAATGAACGTAGGTATCAAGGCACCGAGTACATTCTTACAAGTGTGAATAAGGGTGTTGAGGTCAAACATTTGAAAAACCCATCGATCAGGAGACATGGATGTATTCCCAACTATCGATGGTGGGAGAAACTTCCACTGATGACTGCAAGCCTCTAGGTACTCATAGGACTCTAGGACTCATTTACGATAGATGAGCTAAAGTCGATGGAAAGAGACTCACTAAAAGGAGAGAATTAAGGAATATATCACCAGTCAACACGAGGTACAAAGAAATAGCTTGATGATTAGGAGGAGCTCAGACGAATAGGATGTTCATGAACCAACGACCCTGTACATCTCCTGCATGCACTAGATGCAAGTAGTGCACAAAAGAGACCCTCTGAATAACAACCAATGAGGAAGAATTATGAAAAAGGGGACAAAACCACCAATAAGGTTAATGCCATACAAGACGCTACATGAATCCCATTGTGTGAATAGATTTCTTGCCATAGAACACAAGGGAAACCCCCCAGTCACTGACCAATGAGGAGATGTTGACTGATGGGTTCAAGGTTACATACCCATAATGAGAGTAGGACAAGGGTGCATGGTAGGAATACAACTTCATGTGACTTTGAGACACACTAAGGGTATGGCTGACATGTAAAGTCAAGATTTCTAAGAAATGGCTGACACATGATTATAGACATCCTTTGAATAAGAGCATGGGAGATATGGATAACCTAGGCATCATATAATTGATGATAAAACTTTGTGATGCAGGAGGCATCAACAAAATCTCCATAGGAACTGGAAGAATAACCAGTCGGAGGAGTAAACTCTATGTAACGAGCTCAAATTCCTAAGGTCATGCTAAACCCAAACTTTGGATGACAATGGAATCAAAATTTTGTGCTCTGTTCAAAGGAGACACGACTACTGCCAATATGATATAATATTCTTTCCCACCCATCTTTTTTTTTTTTGCATAGGAAAATAAATTCTATGATACATGAGAGGAAACAAGTGTCGCGAGTAAGCAACTGGATACAAATAGTGGAACATACCTATGCTCAATGCAAGGAAGTGCATGCAGGGCATGGACACTCGGGGGAATGTTTCCTCTTAGGGCACATGTTGTCAAGCTGTAAA
The DNA here is from genome assembly GCA_000966675.3 of Picea glauca. NCBI lineage: Eukaryota > Viridiplantae > Streptophyta > Pinopsida > Pinales > Pinaceae > Picea > Picea glauca. Next base: position 352,320 of record JZKD02S1807124.1, on the reverse strand, counting down.
GTATATAAACAAGGCTCTGCTTGGCTAAAGATGAAAATTGCTAAGGAAAGAGGCTTATAATGAGAAAGAAGGAACCAACAATAAGCTCAATACTGCAAGCAGAATGATGGAATGCAATTACAAATTAACTCCAAAGAATGTCCCTTTTTTTAGTTTTAGTGCCCTAGGCCTGAACAATTATAAAATAATACCCAGGAGAACTCTTCTAACCAATGGTGACTAGAGTATTCCTTTTTCGTAAGTAGTTTACTTGGTCCAAAAAAGGGTTAAACTTACACCAAATAGACATCCTTTCAAATCCATTTAACGAGTGTGAGTTCACTCGGCAATATTTTCATTTTTTAGAGAGCTGAAAAAGATCTTAACTAAGACTTGGGGGGAGTCCCATAGGTAAAGGTCAGAATGCTTGTGAGTAAGAATATGGGGTTCAAACGTAAATCCATATTGGAACTATAAGGGACTCCTGATCCTATGGAATAACTTCTACATGGGAACCAAATGACACAAAGGTTCTAACTAGGGAACACATGTTTGGTAAGCCTCTACCACCTAGTAATGGAACTTCTAGTAGCAATAAGAAGGTTTTGTATCGCTAATAAATGTGTTTGTACTTAAGGCATATGGATCACAATCATAGGAAAATGCAAGAATGCATAATGGAGTGACAAACTATCCTATATGATGGTGAAATAAAATACCTGCCGAAGTCATGAATGGGTGGCATGACGCTACAAACCACAAAGAACCTGGAAAAAACCACCAAAACCAATTCTTTCCACTATACTACTAGTCCACAAGGTCGAAAATTATTATAAACTATATAGAGTGGGTAAAAAGTTTCTACTAATAGTAAAAATATACCATTTTACCATACCATTTGAGTTTTTTCACCCACATAGTGCATTTTAGGCCATTTCCCCCTTAATCTTCAAGTGTCAATTATGGGAGCTACAATCAACAAAATTAACAACCATCTGGACCAAGTAAGTGACCATCCCTTCTACTTCAATTTCATTGGTTTGAATTTCAATTTTAGGCCCACAATTTTGAGTATTAGAGGGCGCAATATGTGAATTAGGTCATACGTAGGTGATAGTTCATCGGGTCGCATATATGTGCCCATATATGCGGGCAAATAAAATCCTCCCCATGTATATGAATCCATATACATGACTTTTACCATATTAGCTCGTGTACAAGTCCGTGAACACTTTTTTTTGGCAAGATTTAACTTAAAAAAATGACTTTTCCTTTGCATGATGGTGCTTAAATGGAGAGAGATGGAGCATGAAGAGATAGATGAATTAGTGGAAAGGAATGCAGGGGCCCAACAAGATTTAAAAATATGTGGCCTTTATAAAATTTGGGCTCTCAAAGGAATGATGTCTTAAATGAGGTTACTCCAGATGCTTGTAAACTACTGGGATCCAGAGACAAAGGCCTTCAATCTCGATGGGAAACCATTGAGGGAGGATTGAAGTGGACAACATATATTTCATCACAAGATTGTCTCGCTGGGGCAAGGTAGTGAATCTCAAGGCCCGAGGGGTTGGGGGTGGTATGACCATGGAGGATTACATTTCCACCCACTTTGTTGCAGACACATATAAAGTAGGGAGCCAACTCCCAATCAGGGTGATCGAGAACCTGATCTTGAAGATCGTCATACTTCTTCTTACATGGATCTCGGGGTCGATCTCGTTGCACCAGGCATCAAGGCCACTCATGTTCTATGCGATGGAGTGTTTATGACCTACTATTTATAACTGGTGTACCTCACTGCTGGCTAACATGAAGAGCCAACTGACAGATTACAAACAAGGGAGAAAGAGAAACTTTGGATTTTCATCCATTCTATGTAATTTTTTCTTTGAGCAAATTCTAGGATTGAGCCCTAAGTAGAGATCATTCCACATGGAGCATGATCCAACCATGCCATGATGGACCGATGTGATGAGGCGGATAGGGGGTGGTAGGGTGCCAACCCCCTACAATGATAAGTTCTTTTTCTAGTGGCGTCAATAGGTCATAGCCATTGACGACTACTCTTATGTCGGGATCGACTACAAAGGGGATCCAAATATGCCTTTGCCACCAGGTTCTTCCTATGGTGATATTGGTAAGAAAAGTTTTTATATATTTCATTTTTTTTTGTATTTTTTAAAAGAATAAAAAACACAAATATTTTTGTATGGTATTAAGTATTAAAAAAATGCTTTGTCACACAGATGTAGGTCTGCGACGGCTAGAGGGATTCCCACGACATCGATGAAGGATCCAGGGAGATGAGCACGTGGGAGGATATGCAGATAAAGTCTTGGAGAATGTGTAAGGGAACCTGTCTCGATTGACGCACAAGATTCCTATGGTTCAATTGGAGGATATGCCAAAGGCTATGCAACGATAGGTGGTGGGTTACCTTGTGCATGGGTGCAACTCTTCCGACGTCTCACAAATTCCATAGTGTGTTATCATGATACACATCCAATGCCATAGGTGTATATGATATGGTCATATATATGCTGCTCATATATGTATTTTGAGGGTGTGAGCCCCATTTTGTACTATGACAACATATTTTTTGAAAAGATGAAATATAAAAATTTTGGTCTTCGAATTTACTTATATATGTTACAATGTGTACATGCATGAATTTGTTTTCTTTTCTTAGTTATGTGACAAATGCCAATCTAAAATATGATTAACATATGCATTAGATACATGATTAGAACTTCTAGGTATGTGATTTTAAGTAAGAAAATCAAAGTATCGTTCCAAAAGTCATACTCGTAGGAATCGTTGGAGTAGAGTAGGGTCTCGCACATAGTAACTGCCATTTTACTGACATACGACTATCTCAGAGTCCAAGCGAACCTCTATAGACTGAACACCATATGAAATGACATCGCGTAATATTTCTATAACGACACTATAATCAACCACATTATTTGTTGATGGCTCCAGAAGAACGCCACCTGAAGACACCAGTTGGCCTCCGGGTGAGTAAATGACCCAAGCGATGGAAGCCATGTTCCATGTATAACGAGTGGCACCATCTAAAAATCCTAAGTAAACTGAAGACTCCCTTGACATCTTCCAACCAAGGGAAAATGTGATAAGCAAGCTGATGACACAAAGGAAAATATATATATACACTAAGATACACTAGTATACAGAAGGTCACACCCAATTTTGAGGGATTACACATAATTCCTTTTAAGGTAGAGCCCGTTTCTGGGCTCATCTAACATATTCCCTTCATAATATTCCAATTCATAGGCTACTTTTTCTAAAACACGTCGCACGATATAAGGACCGTTCCACATGGGGTTGAACTTGCTTTCCCCCAATGGTTCTTTGGCTTAGTCATACAAAAGAACCAAGTCACCCTCAACGTACTAACGAGGACAAACAAACCTATAATACTGAACCTCAACACATCGTTTATTTTCTTTGATAGTCATAGAGGCATCTTGATGATGCTCATCGAGACGCTCTAGGTGCACAAGGAGTTCTTCAAGATCGACTGTGTCAGGCAGGAGCTCAATTGCCAACTTGAGGGAAAGGATTTCACATTCAATCAGAAGAATCGACTCCAAACGATGTACTAACTAAAAAGGATAAAATACAGTGGAAGTATTTACCGAGGTTCGATATGCCCAAAGTGCAGGGTAAAGCATCAGATGCCAGTCAGACTTAGTCTGGTTGACAATTTTTTTCAAGATGGTATTGAGAGATTTATTCACTGCCTCTACTTGTCCATTTTCTTGGAGGTAATAAGGGGAAGAATGACCATGCTTAAACCCCAGTTTTGAAGCTAACTCTTTCATAATTTCATTCTTAAAGTGACTTCCATGATTAGTGACAATCTATTTTGGTATTTCGAACCGGGATATAATTTGGTTGAATACAAAGAGTGCTACAATATTACCGTCGGATTTAATAGTAGGCATGTACTCTGCCCATTTAGTGAAGTAATCCATGACCAAAATGATATGATGTTGGTCCCGAGCTGAAGCTGGGTTACATTCCATAAAATCTACCCCACACTTGGTGAAGGGACTGACAATGATTACTGGGTGAAGAGGGGATGGATGTGAGCACATTTTCCGAGCAAACACCTAGTAAGGGTGGCACTTCTTGAACGCTTCAACACAATCTTTAAAAATTGACAGCCAAAATAACCTGCTCGCAATAATTTTTGGGCTATCGCGAGCTCGGATAAATGACCACCATAAGCCCTACTTTGACATTCATTGAGAACCAAATCATCTTCCTTTTGGTTCAAGAAACGACGAAAAATATTATCTACTCCTCGATGATACAAAGTGTCTCTGATGAGAAGATAATTTTTATACTGATGACATATACGTTTTTGATCGTCTCTCGACAAATGATGGGATAACTTCAAGGTTTGAATATAGATTAGAATGTCTCCATACCAAGGGTATGAATATGAGATAAGAAATATATGTTCATCCATGAACGAATCATCATGAAAATGTTCCTCATCAAGTTGAGGGAAGTTTGATATCAACTCGACAAAAACTAGTGATTTCTTAGACTTTGCCGAAGAAAAATCAAGATCAAATTCTTGAAAAATAATAATCCACTTATTGTATTTCCCCCCTATGATACGCTTGGTGAGGTGTAACACACCCAAACCCTAGGTTCTCTTTTAAAGGGTGGGGTGTCAAAATTTAGTTTCCCTTAACTCTCTTTAGGTTCCCCTTTCACCAAAGAGTAGGTTCTTCCAAACCTTCAGGCTCTTTCTTGGCCCCTTTGAAGGATTTGAACAGCAGGTGCTAGATTTCCATGCTAGGCCCCTTCCTTCATATGAACTTAGGCTATTCCTAGGTGCCAAATCAAAGGGTTCTTCAAAGCTTCGAGCTCCGGGTGTTCTCGACACACATGACTCCGAATCTGCCAAACTCTGAGCTTGAAAACACACACAGACGAGATATATGATCCACACTTCTTTCACAACCAACAAATGAGATTTACTTTGGGACTTCGATGTTTAGGAGTTTCGAATGCTCCAAACACCTCTTTCCTCCGAAGTTCTCTATACCTATATTTATAGATCGAGCGCCACATGTTTTCCCCGATCAACAGTCGATATCCATCCTTTGCCCCACTTTGGGTGACTTGTAGTCAATGCTCCTTCGCGTTCTTTCTTCCGGAGTACCAATCCTCCAAAGTAACAGATCTCACGCCACATTTCCTATTCCAATGGATGGTTCTGATGAACTCTGATGCTCTGGGCTTCGATATTTCTCGTGCCTTTACTCTTCAATTCCTCTGGAGTGACTTTCCCCCGGAGTAAATCTATAGTCTCCATGTTTTCCAACAACGAATGGCTAGGATGATTCCTTACCTTTGGAGATTCAGACAAATTTTTTTAAACGCTCCACTTCCTTTCCTTCAGAGTTTTCACTTCCAGACTCCATGATCTTCTAAAACATGTCCCTCTTAGATCGACGGTCACAATTTACTTCGGCAGTTCAGGCTTCGGGAGTTCTCAACTAGCGCGACCCCACTTTCCTACGAAGTGGCTATCTTTCGAAATGAAATATTTGTTGACACCTGTCCTTAGCTGACATACGACTTAGATGAACTCCGACTCTCTGAACTTCGGGAGTTCTTGTTCAACACACTCCCTTTTCTCCCGGAGTGACTTTTGTCTGAAATGTCAGATCTCCTGCCACACGTCCCTTTCCAATGGACGACTGGGATGACTTCTGGAATCCAGACTTCAAAACTCATCATGCCTTCACACTTCGATTATCCTAGAGTGACTTCTCTCCGAAGTGCAGGATCTGATGACACTTGTCCCTTTGTCTTGGATGAATCATATCTTCTTCGGCTCCAAAATCTTTGGGATTTTTGCGATGAAAACTCCTCTTTTCTCCCGGAGTCGATCAACACTAGGCTGAGTACAACATCAATATGATGTTTCGAGGGTATCTATGTGACCCCAAAGATCTACAGCTCGTAACTTCCGTTCAAGGGTCCCTTGGGTCCCAATGTGTGCCACTCTGAGAGGCACACCTGACAACGTCGTGACTCGACACATGGGCCCCCACATGATCTCGATGTAATACATGCGTCCCCATGATTGAAAAATCATGAGGGATCCTGAAGGATCCTTAGATCCATGGTCCACATTAACTTTGAGACTTCAGGGGTTTTGTTGTTACCAAACCTTTGTCCTCCCGAAGTGGTCAACGCCGGGCATATCGTAGATTCGACAGTCGGGATAGTTCCCGGGCATCCTCATATCTACGACCCTAATTAAGTTTGGGACTTTGGGGGATTAACCTTCTATGTGGTGAATATTCTCAATTCAATAGACCCACAAAGTCCGAAGGGCTCTAAGGGTTAATGCCTGCATTCCTTCTCCAGATCCAACGATCGTGAAGAACTTCATCTCCTCCCAAACTAATCTCATCCATTTGTCTTCTAAGAAAAAGGATCTCTCCTTTCGGGGCTTGAATCTCATTATCCTTCTCGAGCTTTGTCATATCCTTAAGTACTTAGGTATTTTTCCCTATTTCTCCTGAACTTGACACTTAGAGAAATCTTCCACGCACCCCTTGCGCTCATTTATCAACTTTAGACCTTAAGGGGGTTCTTAGTCTCTGCCCACCTCACAAAGACTCTGTACATACATGCACTACCTCTCCTGAGCTTAACAGACTCCTTCCTTTAGAACGAGTGGGAGTGTTGAAATGCACACGAGGCTATGCCCAAGGTCACAAAATTCACAGTTCATTTATTTTAACTTGAGCCACCACGGGGCTCAGGAATTTATGTGTACAAGCCAAAGAATTCCTTATTTTCTTAAATACACAATTAGGAAAAATTAAAGGGATACAATATAACCATTGATCAAGCATGCACATCCCTGCAACACTCATAGGATATCCAACTTTAATTCACAGTTACCACTTAAATACACATGATATGAGAATACTTAACTATTACAGGTTGTATCCAACTAACTGACTGTGGGTGTTTTCCTTTCCACCCAACCATAGGCTCATAAGAATTTGTTCTTAGTGCTCTGGCCACCCCCGTGCCAATACATGATATCACCAAGGAATTTATGCCAATTCTCAACGATCCTTTCTCTTTCACATCTTCCGCGAGGTTTATCAGGTGCTTCCTTAGCATCAAGCTCGTGGGATTCTGCTCAGGTCCCGTTCTCTTCTTACTCTCAGATATTTCTCTCTCTATCATGGCCTCGACGAGGTTGATCACATGCTTCCTCAACATCAAGCTCGTGGCCTTTGACTCGTTCTCTATTGGCGAGTTCCTCACATTCTCCACTCTTCTTTTTATTCTCTGGTGTGCCTTGCACTCACATCCCTCCTATCATGTTTCTTCTGTCAGAAGAAAAATCAGGTCAGTTTGGGTCTGCAGGACCCTATGGTACTTCAGGCTAACCTTCTGTAGCTAGACCATGCTTCCATTCATGGGGTAGTTGATGGTTCAACCACCAATCCTTTTCTTATTAAATGGTCTCTTATAATTTTTACATCCTTTCCTCTAGTGATATCATGGCTAGTACTTTCAAGGCTTCACACCCACAGTCAATTATTGTAAATTCAATAAATAATACATTTACACTGTTCCCATGCCACAACATGGTAATCCTAATTAATGATTAATTACAAGTTGGGGGAAACAAGGGTGTTACATGAGGACGTATTGAAATAGATTGATATATGCAACTATGATAGTTTTTCACAGTAAAATATAATGTCGTAATATTTGAACTTCATGTACGACGACCACGGATAGTTTCTCTACGTGAGAGTATTTAAGTTTAGTACTGAATAATTTTCGACTAATATAGTAAACAATGTGCTCATGGAGCTCATCATCCTCCTAAACCAGAACCATACCAATCGCCCCTTCATACGTGTCACCATAAAGCAAATAGTCTTTATTGTAGTTTGGAGGCCTCAGCAGAGGTGCTGAGACCAAGGATTTCTTAAGAGCATCGAAGGATTCCTGGGCTCACTCATCCCATATAAATGAAGTATCCTTCTTCAAAAGATGCATGAAACCCTTATTTAAATTAGCATAGTTCACTATGAACCGACGCAAGAATTTAGCCTTCCTCTGCAAACCTTGAAGTTGTCAAATGTTGCACGGGGGAGGCAATCGAAGTATTGCCTCAACCATCATAGGATCTACCATGATCCCATGCTCAGATACTAAGAATACTAAAAGATGACTAGACCTAACGTAGAAGATGAACTTATGAGGGTTCAAATGGATGTGATAGTAACAACATCTCTCAAATACTAATCGAAGGTGAGTGGAGTGATCTATTCTCTTGCAAGAGTGAGCAGCGAGACCATTGAGGTAAGATTTGACAATATGTTTGAGATCGTGAAAAGCAAATGCCATGGCATGTTGGAAGGTTCCTTTGATGTTTTTAAGGTCGAAAGGCATTTTCTGGTATGTAAAAGTACCCCAAGGACAAATAAACATCATCTTATGTTGATCCTCAGGTTTTATTTGAATTTGATTATACCCTAAAACCCCATCCATAAAGGAGAAGACTTCTCTTCCTGTACACTTGTCAAGAATATGGTCAATGAAAGGAGTCGAGAAGTTATCTCTAAGACAAGCCTTGTTCAAGTCTCAAAAATCCATACATACGTGGATGGTTCCTTGTTTTTTATTCATGGGAATAGGGTTGGACACCCATTTAGTCAAGGGAACCTGGTAGATGAAACCAACATTAAGTAGCTTCTTTACCTCTACCTTAATAACAGGGGCCTTCCTTTTATTAATAGCTCTAAGACGTTGTCGAACAGGTCTAGTATCTAGATAAGTCTTGATATCATATTTTCCAATGTTGGGGTTGATCCCTAGCATCTCTTCATATGACCAAGCGAATACATCACAAAATTATTTGAAGAGATTGGTCTAGATTTGAATTTCTCCATGCGAACAATCCACATCGATATATACATTCTCAATTTTTCCAGGAACTCGGGAGATGTCAATCGTGATGGTAGGAGAAATATTTTCCATGTTTCCTTTGACATAAATATCATGCATATCTAGTGGAACCACAACATGACTGACCATATCACTCAAGGTAGATCTAAAGTCATCCTGTTCGATCCTAACAAGCTCTGGGAGGAAATAAGAGCGATGGTGCATATCGTCCCAAGGCCTATCAGAACCATACATGGCCTCTAAGATGGCTTCATCTGAGGTTAAAGTATCATGGAGGCAATCACGTGAACATGAATATTGGATGGCCGACATGGACTCAATAACACAATCCTCCTCGTCTATCTACGAGAAGAAATGATCCAGGTTAGCAGTAGTGTTAAGAACAGATTGATACACAATTGTTTCTGCTGATGGTGGCATTTCCATCCCAATATGTGACTGACCTTCACACAACATAGTCAGGGAAGGTAAGGTCCAATGGTCATTGAAATACAAAGTACAAAAAGGAACAAAACTCATCGATGACAAAGACTCATTGGAAATGGCATGAATGTGATGAATTGGTGCCACCAAGTCAAAGGTACCCATGAGAGAGGAATACATTCCGACACCAACATCCTTAGTTTCCTGTTGATAATTTTTGATCACAAGGATTAAAGGTACAACTGATGCACTAGGAATAGCATGCACAAAGGACAATTGATCAATCGTCACTATTTTCCCTTCATGAGGAAAACACAAAGTGCGGAAAATGGATGACATGACTGCTATCATGGCATACATCCAATTATGCCCTAGTAGTAAATTACAGTCAAGAGGCGCATTAACTACCTCTACATAAACCTCCAATGTCTTTCCACCTAAATAGACCAGAAAAGTGGGAAGGATTCTGTGGGGTCGGAATGAACGCCCATCAAAAGCGATCAACAAAGTCATAGATTCTGAGAGAGTCGAAGAGCCAATGGATTTCCAACAGGTTAGGGACATCACACATGTTGTAGCACCTTCATCAATTATATTGCGTTTGATGGTAATTTTTGTGTACTCCACATGGATTTGAAATGCCACGTGGTAAGGTAAGAGAGGCTTAACATCTGTGACATAAAAATTAATAACCTTCGAGCCACATAGGTCTAGAGCTCCTAGAGCAGATAACAAGGAACTCCTCTGCGAAGGACATGTCTAGAGCACCTCCAAAGATGACATCGCACAAGGGGTTTGATCCAGATCTTCGACAATCGAATAATTCTAGGAAACTCTGAAATTATGATTGTGGGCATAACATTTCGGTACTCCTTTCAGAATACGAGGTAGAGGTTCCATCTTTTCTATCTGCATGGGTGTTTACAGAGGGGGAGGAGACTCTAGGCTTACAAAAGTCCGTGAAGAACCGTAATCATGAGATCGAGTGGCTACATCAATTCGAGACTTGACCATATTGACACATAGATGGCCACCTTCATGTGCCGAGGGGTTTGACCCTCGCTCAATGCGTTTTCGGTGTTAGAGGCCCTCAAGTCCATGTGCTGATTATGTGGAAACATATTTGTCAACACAACGAGTGGCTATGATAAGAGGCTCGAGGATTCCTCAGTTTTGGGGCATAGGTGGGTAAGGTGATCATCTTTACAAAGTTTACAAGGAAACTTCACCTTCCATTTTTCTTTCTTTCCCTTGTCAACATTATTATTTGATCTATCATTGTTAGTGTCGTCCTTGGATTTGTTATTATTTATCCCACCCTTACGATTATTACCTCATCCTTTCTTTATATTCCCTCATGGTTGCTGGTTACCATTTGGGTTGGTTGATGGCTATACATAATGCACATCTGCCGACTGAATGGGAGTGGAGGATGAAGTCAAAGCTTGTCCTACTACAGGCTGGCTTAGAGAAATATCTTTCAACTGGTTCATCACCAAATTTGTAGAATTATCATTTGCGGAGCCTATGATGCCATCGGCATGAAGCCCAGGATTTTTTCTAGGGTCATAGTTCGACCATGGTGCATCAAGAAGAATTTCATACAACATCCCATATTGAGCACATGTGAGGTCCAATTGTTGGGCTTTGAAGATAACTTCTACCTCAAATGTTACTCTGGATGTAGAGACGCCCTTCGAAATATAAGGCAATAAGGACTTAAAGAACCATTCCAATAGAAACTATGGAGGAATGTAGGCTTTTATCAACCTCTTTCATCTACACCACTCTTGAATATGGTCCGAGATATGCATGGATTTATCTTGGCGGAAGGCCGAAAAAAGTTTTATGTCGACATCGTAATGAACCGACAACTGGAAGTGGTTGAGAAAGACCAAAACCATCTGATTAAAATTTCCATAGGTTCCCCTAGTAGCTCAATATACCATTTTGTGGCGACCCCTATGAGGGTGCGTTGAAATAGCCTCAAACAAATAGAATCGTCATTCATGGAGTTAGATGAGCACCAAAGATGAAACGTAGTAACATGATCACCTAGATCCTCACCAGTATTTCCTTGAAATTTTAGAATGTCTGAAGAAAACTTTGTGGGGACAAGGGGCCATGATGAATTGTGACGCACTGGGTGATTCATTAATTTTGAATAATCTGGTAGATTAAGTGTGGCTAGAAAAGGGAGTCGGGGTTGCGACATCTGAGCCCATGCACCCGAGAAAGATTGGCGTTGAGGGATTGCAAGCCATCCAGGGTTCTGGTATATACCATGGCCCTAACCGGTAGGGTAATATCCTCCCCCAAACTGATTGATAAAAGATTGTATGGGCACCATACCTATATAGGTATCATAATGAGGGTTATAAACACTGCCCCCAGTTGGAGGAGCTCCAGGCTGGGGGTTGCCCATATCGTGAAAATGACTTCCTCTGGGTGGAACTCCAGAGGATAGAGGGGGATTGTTCATAAGAAATGAATTTGTTGGAATCAAAATGGAGGAAGAAGGGGTAAAGGATGGAATATAGGAAGTGGCATTTCCACCTAGTTGAGTACTCCACCCAGGAGCATTGAGACTAGGATTAGACCCAGAATAAAAAGGAGGCTGACCTCCAACCATGGGATTTGTTTGGGGAATATGACCTCCACCAAATGAGAGAGGAGAATGCGGAGGAGCCATGCCCCCAGGTCCAAAACTAGGATTTTTATTAGTCACTAGAATAGAGGATGAAATTTGCGATGTCATATTGGGAATACCAAAAGATAAAGGATTAGAGACCGAAGGTGTTGTCTGAGAATTGTATCCTGGCATACCAAAAAGAGACCCGAAAGGGTTTGTTCCTATGGGTCAAGTAGAAACCACAGGTTGGGTAGCAGTAGGAACGAGAATCTTCAACACTCCAATCATCGTGGCTAAAGGAGTCGAAGGGATCCCATTGATAACATAAGGTATAAGAGTTGAGGGAATCCCTATGTCATTTGGATTTGAATCAATACTCATTACTAGATAATCACAAGTCTGGGAAGTGGAGATATGTACAACATCCCTGTCTACATCTATCTCCTCAATATAATTGTATTAGAAAGGAGGCGCTACCCTTTGATCATCAACATTCCTCCTTTCTCTTTGCATTATTTGAGGTGCATCATTAGGATTTCTGAATTGATTTGGATTTCTATTTCCAGCCCCTTGAAAAGCTTTGTTTGGCTATTTGGATTCCCACTTCAGCTTAGCTATTTTAGATGTCAGATCCTTCAAAGTTTTTGGCATTTCATCAAGTTTGGGATTTTTAGAATATAGTGGATGTGCTTGTTTTACCATTGACAATATCTCTATTGTCACCCAACCATAGGTTGAATCCACCCTCCAAGCACCTTAACCTTGATAGAGAATCACTTCGGAAGAAAAACCTAGGCTAGATAGACAAACAAAGGGTAACACACCTTTCCTCAAGGATAGTGTACCAAAAAGAGCTGATGAGATAGTCCAAACCCTAACCAAGAGATAGTCCAAGACAAACGTGATCTTTTAGCTGCAGCAGCTGCAATGGCAGCTCTCCTCCAAACCTGCACAAAAAACTAGGCACTGTAGTGTGCACAAGTGTTACTCTGCAATTCTGAGACTGCCTGCTAGAATGAAGACTGGCCTCTTGTATTTATAGTAATTCTGGCTAACTACCCGGGCCGACTTCTCATTCTGGGTATCTGTCTGTTCAGTATATATTATTTCTTCTGGCTGAATTCTTCTCTTGGAGGCTAATAATCTAATATAAATTATCCTCTTGAGCTGACATGTCTTATAGGATTATTAGCCAACTCATTAGGGTTTCTTCTTGCTTTTTGGAGTATTCTATGCTTGTCAGGTTTACACTTGGAGGTAAATACCTCCCACAACTACCATAATATCAACACTCCCTCCTAGCTAGGGAGGTATTATAGGTAATGGTCTTGAGCACAAACATACCATTCACCTGGTAGCATCAACATAGTTGTATAGACTATCTCATGACTAAATCATGAGCACCATCATCACTATCAGGGTCATCAACCATATCATCTCTCGAAACCATACTCCATCTAATTAATTAGACATGATGTTGGATAAGTCACTCACACCACAGAGTGATACAAGAGCCATTCTTCTAATCTGGATATATGTCCTAGAAGAGGAAATGTTCTGAACCATTTTCCTTCTGGGAAATATCTGTCCTTTGATCATCCATCTAGCTGATAATCATTTTCAATACTGCTGATAGTCTTCAAGGAAATAAAAAAAAAATAGAACACAACTGTGTCTATCCATAGTAGTACATAACTACAATCCAGTGGTACACTACCACACCAAGTAACACACAAGTACTTGATCAAACAATGGAACACATCCACCACAATAGTATACATATACTGTCATACAATATTCATAACAATCATCTGATATCAACCTACACAGAAACAATGTTATGATATAAACTGAATCATATGGGCCATTCTTCCACTCACATCTGTGAGATCTCGGAAGAGCATCTTCCCTCAAAAGGTAAGACATCAATGACGAGCTATCTGGAATATTCTTCTCAAGCAAGGAAGAATAATTGTTATGATTTCTGAGCCTAGACCATTCCTCACCCTAAACAAGGTGTAACCTGGAGAGAATGAATCTTCCTTAAGGAATTCCTGTCCCTGATTGCTGAGCCTGGACCATTCCCCACCCTTTGCCATTCCTCCAACACTAAACAAAGTGAAACCTAGAGAGAATGAATCCACCCTAAGGAATGACTATCCTGACCATTTCCCCTGTTAACCACAAGAGGAAAAGACTGTCTTTTACCAACCTCCAAAACAGACCATTCCTCATGTTAACCACAATGAGAAATCACTGTTTGGTGAGGCGGGCCAGTCTTCTTGAATAACCCACAAGAAGAGAGACTGCCCTAGACCACTCCCCATGTTAACCATAATGGGAAGTCGCTATCTATGGTACATCAACAATCTGGACCATTTTCCAAACTGGAAAATGTCTGTCTGTCAGAAATCTCAATCCACTTTCCGAACTGGAAAGAATCTGCTCATCCTAGACCATTTTTCGAACTGAAAAAATGACTGTCCAATAATACATCAGTGCTCCCTCCCAACCTAGGAGTCTTCCTTTTTCAGTAAGGAGGTTGTCTCCACGAGCTCCATCTTGAGTATGCAAAATCTTTCATATTGGATAGACGCTTTACCAAAATGTCTGCTTATCTACTCATCTGTGGAGATCTGTATTGGAGAACCTCTTTCTCCTTTCTGGACTTCATCACGGATAATGTAATTCTTGATTTCAAATGTACTTCGGTCTAGAACACTGGTTTTCTCTGAAGGCTTCATGTAGCTTTGATCAATAAAGTATATCATTGTTGGAAAACTGGAACATATCCATGTAGCACTTCTTCTGTCATCATGAGATCTAATATACTGAGTAATCATCTTGATACAATATCTCTATTATAGAAAATATTCACCATGCTTCTACTGTGCACTGGAGGTTCTCCACCAAATTATCTTCTTCCATCTGCATACAAGGGTCTCTTTTTGGTATGCCTCAAATTCTTGAGGTTTCTCTTCATAAGCTCTTTGTTCAATTGCTTAGGAGAACAATCTTTTCATTTATCTGATGTAAAACTTCAACCCATGGATATTGTGGATGATGCAATGACTCATGTAGAGATATGTCTGGTTTACTGGAACAAGTAATCATCATAGTCTTCTCCCTCCATCTGGGATAAACTCTAGTTCTTGATCTTGAAATTCTTACATATATACACTGTTCTTCATCACAACTTTTAGTTCCTCTGCTTGATTGCTTTTAGTGAGTTCATATTAGGCTGGTAATCTTGTGATTCTTAATACAATGACTAGTTGTTCTAGCTTCTCTTTCTTTCTTGGAATATTCATGTTCTTCCTTGTGTTTTTATTTAGCTCTTGGGTCCATGGAGTAGATTCCATTCCCTAAAGATTCCATTTCTTTCTTTCATCATAGGATCATGGATGTGGATGGAAAACCAAGGATACTTTAGAGCTTCTCTTCAAAGAGGTCTTCTTCTAAGGTTGAAATAAACACGTATTGCTTTTCATGTTTGCTTCCATGGATATATACTTCATCATATTTAATGGATCATATGATTAGCTCCCTCCTAATCCTTGCTTCATGTATGCATGCTCTTCTTTTTGGTGATATATAATTGCCTCCCTCCATCTAGGAGAGTTTGAGCTTCTGTTTGCATCCTTATTCTCTTCTACAAAGTGTTATAGGTCTTTCTCCAATTTCCTCTTGGTTGTTGACTTCTTTATGTCTTGCTTCTTCTAAGTCTCTTGTAATATCTTCCACATGATTTTTTTTTTATGTATTTCATCCTTTCATGTGTATGGTCTGACTTGTATAATGATAGCAATCCTTATCTTTTTGTTCTTCCATAGGTATGGTTCTTCTTGGAACGTATTATCTTCTAAGAGATAGATATACAAGATATGTATAAGAACTGAGAAGAGTATTGTTACCTTTAGAAAAAGAAGTCTCTTTCACCCTGCTTGGTATTCTTTGTAGGTTCCTTTTCTTCGGCAATTGATGCTTCATGTCCCCTTCCTTTTCTTTAGCTCATGACAATGATTCTTGTAGTGACCATACTTTCGACAGTTGAAGCATTGCACTTTTGAAATATATTTCTCTTGATTTGGCTTCCTCCTTGAACCAAACTTCCTTTTGTTTCTGAAATTCTTGAACCTTGATGTGAAGGCTTGATCTATTATAAAAATAGGACCGCGGAGAAATAAAATAAAACAAATGCGGAAACAAAACACAAAAGATACACAATACAAGAGAGACACAGATTTACGTGGTTCACCCAGTGTGGGCTACGTCCACCAGAGAAATTGCCAGGTCCTTCCTTTATTATTATCCAAAAATTGAAGGGATACAACCTACAACAAAACCTGCTGTAACTTCCTCTTCTTTCTCTCACAGTCTCCTCTCTCAGAATACAATATTCGCCATCAATCATAGTCACAATACATTTCCCTCATAAAAGAGGGTTGCCTTCTAGGGCAAAAAACCTAACATAATCTCTACCGTTAGATCTGTGACCTTATAATGAACGGTCCAAATTTACAATGAAATTACAATATACATTTACAAGGTAATTTTTTCCTTCGGGGGCTTCGCCCCCAAACCCCCCTTGGGGGCCCGCTTTCCGCCAAACCCCCCAGTTGGGGGGATAGCTCCCCTGGACCCCGCAAAGGGGGTACTCCCCCTTTGCACTCCCCTACATGGAAGAGTGTACATACTTCTGGGGTGTACATACTTCTGGGGTGTAAATACTTCATGGGGTATAAACATGGCTGAAAGTAAAAGACCTTTGAATCAGGAAGATAATCAGGCTCCACAACCAACATGATCATCCTACATCTTTTGGGGTGTCTCTTTTGCACTGATCCTGGATTCTTCTTGAGCACAACAAGTCCAAAGTTCTTCAAATGTAGGATACTCCTTCCTTGTGTTCATGCTTGCGGCAAATGCATCCCATGTCTTGGGAAGACCATTAAGTACTATGTTTACCAATTCCTTCTCTGAAATGATTTCTTCAATAGCTTGTAGTTGATCTCTTAACTAATATATTCTCACAAAGTATGATGTTATGCTATCATCATCATTCATCTTCATGTCATAGAGCTCATTCTTCAAACTCATTATTTGTCTAATGTTTCTGACTGAGAAGAGGTTTGTTAGGGAATCATACATCTTCTTTGATGAGTCAAGATGGGAGATGTAGGGTATCACGTGGTATTTTATAGATTCCACTATGATACTCATAGCATTGATGTCACTGTCTTTGAACTTCTCCATAACTACAATGCTCTACTGTTCCTTCTCTTTTCCCTCTTCAAACTTTGGTTTCACGATCTTTCCTTTCATGATATCCAACACTTTATTCTTGGCAAGGATGAGGTCAATCCTTGTCTTCCATGCTCTGAAGTTAGAAGCTCCGTATAACTTGTTTTCTGACTTCATAGAGTAAGTCATGGCTGCTTTGACTTGGTCAACCCTAGATTTGACCAGAAACTCAAACTTGACAATTTGGCTTGCTGAGAGTACCGGGAGATGCACTAGGATAGGGCACACTAATCTATCCAGAGATTAGGTCAATCCATTCAATCAAGGTGCCTCAATGAGAGGATTAGGGTTTCTGCAACTGCACCTGCTAGTAACCCTAGAGATAGTGCTTTGGTGACTGCTCCTACTAGAAACCCTAGTGACAGTTCTTCAACGAGCTTAATATCCTTCTAGCTATGTTTCCTTCCAGCGGTTAGACTGAATGAATGAGGTGTGGGACCATAACCTATTAGAATATAATGGATGTGCTCATTTTACCATTAACAATATCACTATTGTCACCTAAGGATAGGCCGAATCCACCCTCCGAGCACCTTAAACTTGACAGAGAATCACTCTGGAAGTAAACCCTAGGCTACATAGCCAAACAAAGGGTAGTGCACCTTTCCTCAATGATAGCACACCAACAAGAGTTGATCAGATAGTACAAACCCTAACCAAGAGATAGTCCAAGCCAAACATGATCTGCTAGATGTAGCAGCTGCAATGGTAGCTCTCCTCCAAACCTGCGCACAAAGCTGGGCACTGCAGTTCGCACAAGTGTCGCTCTGCAATTCTGAGACTGCCTGCCAGAATGAAGACTGGCCTCCTATATTTATAGTAATTCTGGCTAACTTCCCGAGCCAACTTCTCATTCTAGGTATTTGACTGTTCAATATATATTATTTCTTCTGGCTGACTTATTATCTTGGAGGCTAATAAACTAATATAAATTATCCTCTTGAGTTGACATGTCTTCTAGGGTTATTATCCAACTCATTAGGGTTTCTTCTTGATTTCTGGAGTATTCTATTCTCGTCAAGTTTACATGTGGAGGTAAATACCTCCCGCAGCTACCATAATATCAATAGGGATCATGTGTGGCCGAGCTAGAGAGGGAAGGGGAATCTTCCCTCTTTTTCTTCTTGTCTTTATCAGACCTAGTTTTTAATCTGTCTGATGCCAAGATATTGGATTCAACCTCAATGGCTGCTTCCTGCATGGACAACAAGGTGGTGAATCTTCCTTCCCTTAGCATAAGGGAAAACTCTGCATCAAATGCATTAGAATAAGTGATCTTGGCAGAGGCTTTAGTTGGTTTGATCTCATATGGGATTCTACCATACATCTTATTGAATCTCTTGGTGAAGTCTAAAATAAATTCACCATTATTTCTCTTTAGATCCCCAAAATTAGTGATGTAGTAGAGATAATATCTCCTATCTCCCCATTTCTTTGTGAAATCTTTATCTAATGCCTCAATATCTACGATGGAGGCTGGAGGAAGACCCTAGAACCATTTCCTTTCTTCCCCATCCAGACTCTGCACAAACAAACTCATCCACACATCTGCATAGTCAATGTTAAAGTTGTTTGCAAAGTTGTCAAAATGTACCAGATGTTCCTTAGCAGTGACATCACCCTCCCCATTATATCTTGGTAAATATTTCATGTAATCTATGGTTGGGAGTGCATGTAAGACTACAGGAAGAACTAGGGGTGCATATTTGGAAGCAATTATGGCATTCATCTTGTTAGCAACCATGGCTTAGGAAATAGTAATCTGAAGATTTATGGGAGTTGCAGGGGTGGATGCTGGACTGGATGATGAAGTAGAGACAGGAGTTGAAGATGTATGATGTTCCTTGGAATTTTGATTCTTAGGGCTAGCAAATTCAAGCTTCTTGTGATGATGAAGATAAGTAAACTCTTGGGGCACAACTTTACCCTTGAGGGGGGAGGTATATCTCTGAGCTACGATGGATTTTATTAGTTTCCTTTCTATCTCAAAGACTATGGTTTCCTTCTCAGGGTTAGGATGAGCCTTGGTGGCTTTGATGTGTTCATATTTGGATCTTTTGAGTCCCTTTCTAGATGCCAATATTTCTTTTGTAAATTTTACTCAATGGAGTCACCACTAGATTCTTTAACCATGGAGTTGCCAGGTGAAGGATATGCAATCTAAATGCATCTGGTCTTTGTTCACCATCAAAGATCAGATTAGATCGTTATATTTCTCCTAGGGAAATATATATTTTTACTCTATTCCCCGACAATGATGCCAAAATATGTTGGTGTTAAGGTCTGCACCTGACTGGTAAAGGGAAAAGTTATGCCACCTCAAGTTTTGGGATGATTATTCTTTTGATAATTTGATTTTTTGGGTCAGTTATAGGGTTGGTTTTACCAAGACAGGAGCATGGTTGGGTTGGAAAAATCATATATATGAGGGTCCTCCTTGGCTGGTGGCACACTGATGAAAGACAAGTGAAATAATAGAAAAAAAGGGAAACAACAAATTACTGAATGAATAATCTGCTGCAAGAAGTTCAATACTTAAAATATCATTTCAAGACATTAAACATGTATCAAAAACACAATTTCTTGCACAGGTTGCAATACAAACAAATCTTCACCAAGAATTAGCTATTTTCATAGGTTGCATATCAATAAAGACGAGTTATACAATAGCCGAAGGAAATGAAATGTACTTTGCACAAATCAAAACTGCATTCAAGTTAAGATAAAAACGCATGAAGATTTGAAAGAAACAATAACATCAAGAGTATATTGACTAAGTAGAGAGATTTAATACATGCATAGAATGGGTCCAACCAGTATGATGTATTGCTATCCTTTCCCAAAAATTGAACCATCAAAACATACATAAACTACATATTTATCAGAGTTGTAGAGGCCCTCATCCATCTGGAACTGAGGCTTAACTCTACATTAACAATTGTAGAAAGAATAATTAACTTGACTAAAACACTGCTGGAGCACAAAAAAGTATACTTCACACTTAAATTAATAAAAAAGAGTGGTTCTTATCACACATAGAAGACGTCTTCTTATGCTTTAAACTAAACAAAGTCTTGAACTAAATAATTGAAAACTGACACTAGCGATGAAACTGGACTAATGCGAGCACTGGAATGAACTAAGACTGTGGCATAAACTGATTTGAAGTGACATATCTAAGTTTTGCATTGATCATGGCATGCACGTGCACAGTTGGGGGCCACTGGAGACAACTAGATGTGCAATGTGAAAATCTCCCAAAGTGATGTGGTGGCCTGACGTCATATAATCATGTGATTGCGGACATTGTCAAGGGTGGTTTGGGTCCACATCACTTCGACCCCTGCAATCCCCCACAACCTGCCACGTACCTCTCCAACAATACCATGGTTTTGATTGCAGGACCGCTCAAGGATGTTAACGTTCGAGCATTTTCCGTTCCCGCAATGAAGTGCGACCGTCGATCTTATCGCAATCTGTAATTCTGTTGACCCTGCTAATTTAGCACCCCTGCTAAAGTTCTATCTGTCTACCATATTAGAACTCCCTTATCTGATTTATTGATGGCGCCAATTTAGACGAAAAGTTTGTATAACTCCCGGAGTAGTACGGGCTTGAACTGATGTGGCAACCTAAAATGAATACCATGTGTCCTGATGTATGAGTGCCATGTGTCTCTAGGACTTTGGGCTTCAGGAGTTTATGAATGTTGTGCTTGGAAATATCCTGAGGTAGTACGGGCCCAGTTGATGTGGCTGACTCTCGGGACTTCGGGTGATTTTCCTTTCTTACCTGTTGTAAAGATCAATGGTTCTTGTTGATTTGAGATCAATGGTCCAGAATTACTTCGGCAGTTCAGGCTTCAGGCCTTTTCAATGGATAATTATTACAATCCTCTGAAATGTCATACATACAAAGTGAGAGATATGCCTCCATGTGTCCTCTTGTTTTGGACGACCGAGATTCACTTTGGGAGTTCGGGCTTCGGGAGTTTTCTTCTGCTTCCTCGCAAAATCCTCTAAAGTGTCATATTTATGAAGTGAGAGATATGCCTCCACGTGTCCTCTTGATTTGGATGGTCAATATTCACTTCAGGAGCTCAAGATTTAGGAGTTTTCTTTTTCTTGCTTGCACAATCCTCCGAAGTGCTGTATTTCCGAAGAGTTAGATCTGCCTCCACGTGTCCTCTTGATTTGGACAACCGAGATTTACTTCAGAACTTTAGATAATTCTTTCTCTACTACTTCTCTTTGAAAACCTTCCAAAGTGCTAAGTCTCCAAAGTGAGAGATATGGCGCCGCGTGTCCTCATTGATGGATGGTCCAAATGAACTCCAGGCTTTGGGCCTTCGGGATTCCTTTACTCACTCAACTTCTACTTGTTTCCTCCCAGAGTACAAGATCACCTGACACATGTCCCTTTCTTGAAGATCAATGGCCTTGAGCGATTGTGGAGACTCAACTTGCTCAAACTTTAATTTCCTTCCCAATATCCGCAATACCGAAGATGCTCGTTCGTAGCGGGATCGATATGCATCGTTTATCTATTGATGTATCGAGATCAATGATCTTGAGTGATTGTGAGCTCACAACTTGCAGAAAATTTAATTTGCTTCCCGATCCCTGCAATACCTCCCCACCATCGATCTCTCTCCAATGATATCTGACAGTCGTGACTTAATCTTTGCTTGATCTGACGACTGAAAATTGAACCCATTTGTTTTCTTGTATTTCAAGCCCGAAATGGACTGCTCTAAATGATGCATTTTTTCTCATGGTTTCTTACTGTGCATACAAAGGAATTGGTGGACCTGGGTGTCTCCTGTGTATAGGAAAGGCTTGGTGGGCCTGCTACATGTTCAATTAGTAGAAATCATGATGACAAGTATTTCAAACTCAAACCAGACATGCAATTATCTTTCAAGGAAAATAGAAATAATTCGGCGCAACGAATCATTTAAACAATCCAATAAGGAAAAATAGGTCATTGAATAGATGGGAAACCAAATTTATCAACAAGAAGAGGAAAAATTTGACAAAGGCATAGGGAAATGAGAGAGAGGAGAGGCATGGGTGCATACCTAGGTTATAACACATCCAATGATAGATTGACATCCACGGTGAATGAAAATTATGCCGCCATGAAAAGAGTCATCTACAGAGGATCCCACATCCATTGACACAACTTCGATTCATTATTTAACGATGGATCTCCAGGAGCTACTCCATCTGCGACAACACAAATCTCCAACACCCATGCAACTTGATACACATTTCTAATTACTAAATTTTGTGGGGAAAATGAATGGTGATAATGTCGACTCTTGGCTATGTGGTGTTTCCACATACTTTCGTACATGTCCTGAGATGACATAAGACATGAAGCTTCAAATTTTCGGTCTGCAACTTGAGGGAATTGCGCAGAAATGGTGGGACACTCAAATGGAGAAGTATTCCTGGGTCATGGAGAGAGGAAACATGGTTGAGATACAAACAACACACAGTACGATGTGGGATGGATTCTTCCAGGCTCTCCGATAGTGCTTCTACCCACCAGGCTATCGCTAGAACCTCCTCGACACATGGTTACAACTTCAAAAACTATCCAATCAGTATGTCCAAATATACATAGATGTATTTTGCAAATTGTGGATCCAACTGCACATTGACGATCCATAAGAGGTATTAGTTATAAAATTCAATTCTATTTTATTAGTGCATCTACTTCATGAAATTGATTTGTTTGAGAGTTCTTCCTTTGACAAGGCCTTTCTTTGGGCCTTGGTTATTGATCATAAAGGGTCTCCTCGAATCCACTCACCCAAACCTGGATATGACCCTTCTACTATTGACCCTTCTCAAGTTACCCCTACTACCACCTTCACACCTTGAATGACACCCTAGTGTACCTTCCACAACACCAACTCGCATGCTTCTTCTGATTGTCAGACACTTCATAACCTTCACCCCAACACAAATCTTTTTACAGAGGTTGATCAATCTGATTCCCATGACCCTCTTGAAGTTGTTTCTCTTGAAAATCCTACAGAATTTGACCCATCTCTAATTATGATGACCACCAATGAAAACATCATCTCTTTTGTGCCCTTGTTTACCCACAATTGTCAAATTAAGCATGAATTGGCTACTCTCATCCTAGACAACGAAAGCCAAAATAACCTCATCACCTAGGACTTGGTCCAATTCCTATAACTCCCAACTACTCCGCACCCTAAACCATATCAACTAAGATGGGTACAAAAGGAAGACATGCGTCTCACCGTCTCCCTGTGTTGTGTAGTGACCTTTGTTGTTGGCCCTTTTTGAGATAATGTAGTGCATGATGTTTCTCCTTTAGATTATGTTGACCTACTACTTGGAATCCCCTACCAATAGGCCCAAAACGTTTTTTATCATGTTAAATTACATAAACACCCGCAACATGAGGGGCACATCTATGTACTCACCTCCTCTACTCCTCACTCCACATAGCCTCTAACTAGACAAGCGATCGTTAAGAAAATAACTCTAAAAAAATATGTTTCCTTGTGTTTGGTTCACCCCATTAAACTAGACCATCTAACTAACCAAGCACCTCAAGAGATGTCTTCCCCTCTCCCAAAAGTTGTCAATTCCTTCCCCTAACCCATGGGAATACCCCCATCTTTCTCTATTGAGCACACCATTGATTTCATTCTGGAAGCCTCTTTTCCCAATTCCCCTTCATACCACCTCAATCCCTAAGAGGATGATGTGATAGAATGTCAACCTGACCAACTTCTAAATTTAGGCCCTACTCCACCTTCATCTTTTCCTTATGTGTCTCAAACATTTCGTATTCCAAAGAAGGTTTCTATTATAGTAGTCTCCGCCAACAGTTTATGTACTCCAACACAAGTGCCAACATATTATAACATTTTGCTTGGCAGTTCCCCTTTTTCCAAACAAGTTAGTGAGAAAGATTCAGGAAAAAACAATTCTTACAAATGTAGTAGGGGCAAAATCATCTATAGAGTAATCCTTTCTTAGTTGGAGTAGTTAATAAGACATGGTGTATTGGACACACCCGTTGTTCTTCCAGGGAGTTTGCATTTAAGGGAAATATTGAGACAAATAACAAAGCTCTTCCTAATAAGTATTGCCTGGGGTTTGAACTTCAACAAAAAACTCAGCTCAATGTTCTACCCGTAATTTCTCTTAGTGTCATCTTCAGGTAGTCATTGCATTACCAAATACACTAGAGAATGCAAAACATAGGCCTTATAAAATTCACATGTCATTATTCTTTCACTTGGAATCTCGTGTGTGGATCTTATGGGACAAGCAATGATTTAGAGGAAAACATCATCAACTGTTCCCACTTAGATATTATCTCGACACAGTTCAAGAAAGCATTGGAGGGAATGCAGTGAAAATTTCCTTATTTGCTGGCGAGAGAGGGGATGCTTCTAGATCTAAACAGGGTGGAATTGGGCCACCAGGATGGACGTCCACCTTCCTTCGCCAACCAATATGATAGAATTAGCATCTTGTCAATAATTACTATTGTAATCTTCCCTCACTAGTCGAGTTGAGTAGGGCATGTTGAATAATAGTTAGTATGTTAGCTTTTGGTCAGTGAATCACTTTGTAAACATCCCTCACTAGTCCAATTAAGCAGAGCGTGGCAGAAATACAACATCAACTTCTGTTGTAACTACATATGGCTATAGAGGAAAAAGTCACCTGCATAGTATTAATATGGTGCTCCTCTATTTTGAATAAAAATATGGTATTTTATATGTCTTATTGTTTTCTTTCATGCTTACTATGTTTTCTGTCTAGTTCATCCTTTTGATGTTGATTTCGTATCATTGTAGTTCTGGAGGGGTTGGAGTTTGCATTGATCATAATCATTGGCTATCCGAAAACCAAAATAGATCTATATTATTCTTTGATAATTCGAGATGAAGACAACCACCAATTATAGTGGTTATTAGAAAACCAAAATAGAGCTATATTGTGCCTTGTTAATTCAATATTAAAATAACCGCCATGTAACAAGTTCCAGTAAATCTAAGCCAATGATTAAAATGATAAATAAAACCAGCACAACAACAATATGTGTTTGATACATGTCAATCAAGTCGAACACTGCTACTAATGGAAGGTTAAAATCTGTTGCACTTGACATTATAATATCAATGTTAGTATGAGGATCGAACTTGTTGGGTTTCTACATTGGTTCTATGCAACAACAACAATGCAAGTCAAGCCGTCCAATTTGTCATTCAACTTCAGGAACAAATTCAAAAATTTTAAATCCAATTTATTTTTAAAAGAAATATAAGTTTAAATATAGTAAATATAAGTAGTAAATAAAACTCCAATAAGGTATAGGATATAGTATTGTATATTTATGTATAGAGATAAGTAGAGGTGGATACTTGATACCACATGATTTTTGTCTATCCTCGACCATGATGGACTATTGGGGATATTCAATATCTTGGGGACATTATAGGGGCTTGAAATTGCCCTTTGGTTATGGAGTAAGACCTAAAACTTATTTTGATTTCCAAAGATCTCCTCTTCTTTGGAAGTAAGGAAACACAATAATGGCCCAAAAACCAGAGGTATCTAGAAACGAGGAAAGCCTCTACCATGGAGTATTCTGGATATTCGGTATATTGGGAATAATATAAAGGGGTTGAAATCATCATTTTAGTTCTGGAGTAAAACATAAAAATTCTTTTGATTTGTTAAGATCTACTCTTCCTTGGATGTAATGAAACTCATTAATGGCCTAAGAGCCAAAGGAATATGGTAGGAGGGAAAGCATGTTCCCTTATAGACTATCAACAGGCTATTGTGGGTAGTGTCATTTTCCTTGATAACAGTGACGAGTAAGCCCAAATTTTCAAATATCAACTAGTGATG
Source organism: Picea glauca (assembly GCA_000966675.3). Classification (NCBI taxonomy): domain Eukaryota; kingdom Viridiplantae; phylum Streptophyta; class Pinopsida; order Pinales; family Pinaceae; genus Picea; species Picea glauca. Next base: position 326,061 of record JZKD02S1807124.1, on the reverse strand, counting down.
GTTGTCCTTATTTCCCATAGACAACTAATTTATGATAGATTTCATCACCTTTGATAAAAGAGAAAAAAAGAGAGTAGTAGATATGTATATTGTTAGGGTGAAACTACCTTTTGGTCCTAGAGTAAGACCTAACATTTATTTTGATTAGCTAAGAGCTCGTCTTCTTGTCCAAGACCTAGATACATTTCGAAAGAGTGGAAATATACTCCCTTACAAACCACCAGGAGGTAATTCCAGGGTGGCATGGTTTTTCTTGAATAATGGTGATGAGTTAGCCTAGATTTGTGGATAACAACTAGTGATGGTTGTCCTCATTTTCAATTGACCACTGACCTTCATATAAGTAGTATATATGTATCAAAGTTTTGGTAGACATTATGAGGAGAGGGAAACCATAAATCTAGTGTAGAGTGAAGGCTTGGTGATGGAATAGCATGGTGGTAGCTCTGTTTAAGCCAAATGCTAAGAGGAGGTTCAATAGGTCAACCTTATCAGTGATGATAGAAACTAGGACTACAATAATTCCAAGTTTTATGCAGGCCATAAGTCAAATAATAGGTGGGGGTATCAAGATGCTAAATTGGAGGTGTTAACACCTAGAATGAATTTCTTAAAAATTTGATTAGTGTCTATATGTGTTTGTTCATGTGTATATTATGGGATTGATTCATTGGTAAGTCGATCAATGTGGCTCGATAATTTGTGGAGTGCCTTTCAAGCTTGGCACATGGCCACATGTTTTTGTTCCTTAGGAATAGATGGTTGGACAAGGACTTGAGTTGATTATTCATATAGGTATAGTCATATGTAACATCATAGGTGTAGGTGGACAGGCAATTTAGTGGCCACAAGTGTCCCATTCTTGTAGGTTGAATGTAGTATTCAAAGTAGGCATGGGAGGGTGAAGACATTGAAAGGTATGACTAGGTTGGTTTTTGTCAAGTTTATTTTCTTCAAGATATGATCAGAAATTTGGATATCTTTTGGGGAGATGTGCATGGAGTTCTAATTTTAGGAAAATATGAGAATTTGTTATTTTTAATAATCGTTATTTTTAGTAGTTTTTGGGAGTGGTCTAATTGTCATAGGATGATTTCATATTTGAGGATCCAGTTGGAATATTTTCCTATGCTTCGATTTTTAATTGATTTCAAGGTGGTGTTAATTTTACTAAGGTGATTGGACTTTTGGATACCTAGTATGATGTGTATTTCCATTGTCATATTTCAATCCATTCTTAGCACTTTGAAATTTTAGGGACTAATTTCATTTTGGCATGGTAGAGAGGGTCTTTTCATGTGATCTTTATTGAGGTGTACTAGGCCTAGAGGGGCTTACATTGCTATTTTAAAATTTTATCCTTCCCAAAATTTTCCTTGCTTATCATACTATATTTTATCCTCACTTATTGCATAATTTAAGGCTTAGTTTTAGGGGATTATATCTTTAAGTAGGAAATTTGTAGGGATTATTTTAGGCATAAATAAAGTGCATTAAAAAAATATCCATATATAAGTGTCTTTTCTCTTATAGGTGGTTTGGAAGAAGGTGTTCCTCGAGACAATCCTAACTAGGGAATAATTCCAAGGCACCTTCTAGAGGCAAAGTGATCTGTAATTTTCCATGGATATTCTAGTGGACAGTTCTTCATAATAGATCTAATAAAAATACTGAAATATTTACTTTGAAGATTACTTTCCTCTAGATCTAAGATTCTTTAATTATTGTTTTTTTGCTTAAATGTATGAAATAGATTAAATGAGAAAAACATAGAATGTAAAATTCTCACACACCATCCACAAATAAACATAAGATATAACCTAGGGAACCAAATACGTGAGAAAACCCAGCTAGAATGTAAGACCACTCCACTCTCTTTTCTTCAAATGAAAGTACAAAGAAAGAGGCACTCTTTGTGGAGTTTCCTTTGACATCGTGGACTATATGGATGCTACATGATATCTCCTCCTTTGTTATGCTCTCAAAATACCACTCTCAGGTGCTTTGCTCAACTATGAAACAAATACAATGCTAAAGAATGGAACCCCCTCCTCCTAGCAACCTAATATTTAACATCGTCCAATATCCATCTAGGGATAGGGTTTTGACTTCCTTAACCCTTAATTGTGATAATGTTTTGGACCTTCTAGAATATTCTTGAAAGTTCATACATGGCTAGCCCCATATGCATGAGTAATGGAGGGTGACATGGCATCCACTCATTCCATGTTGGTCAACATGGTAGGTCAACTTGTGGGAGGTATAAATTTCACATAATAACTCTGATTGAGGCATTTGATGCATTGTTGGAAAGTATCAGAGTGTAGAATATGTAATATTTCTCCAAAGTACGAAGTAAGTCCAAAAAAAGTTCGTTTGATTCCTTAAAATGGATCTAGAATATTTCATATGTTTTTCTACCTAAATTTTCCAAATTGGGACCTACCGCTAAAATGACCTTGCAAGATTATTCCTCCAATTTTTTCCACTCTAAAAGCATCAAGATATATGATAGAAGTAGAGGACAAGAATGCGTAGAATGAAGAAGACAACATCTAGATCATAGCACAAGCAATTCTGAGCTTCCATATAACAAGATATATGCTACAAGTCAATGAGGCCATAGCTCGAACGCCACTCAAATACTTGGCTTAGGTACAGTTGGTATTGGCTACAGTAGCAACAAAGGAAATACAAACTGCAATTTAGTGTCATACAGGAAGTGCAATCGCGAGCTAGAACAGGCGCGGTGGAATTGCAGGAAACCAGAAGTGGCAAGGATTTTCTAGAAGGGGTGGTACAATAGGTAAAGATGGAAACAAAAGAGGAGAAGTAGTGTGCATATAACTTAGAGAAAAAGTTGAAGGAAGTCTTCACAAGAATTCCAGACAACGCGCGGGGAGCCATGAGAAATGCAGAAGAACAAATCCAAATCATTGTACAGACGCTCGGAGAATACAAAAAGGAGATCGATGAACTTAAATAAAAGTTAACCCCAACTACTCTTCCTGAAGTTATAGTTGAAAGGGAACATGTATCCCTGCAAGTGAAAATGATGGAGAAAGAAACTGAAAAGGTCACACAACTTTTTGACATGACCGCGTAGCTATGGATGAAGTTGGAGGAAGATGATAGGGTCCAACAACTGGACCAACAAGAGGAGGAAATAAACATTGCAATCCAGAAGCTGAAGCAATGAAAAAATTCCATGAGCATTACAAAGTGATTGAAGGGCGCACATGAGATGAAGATCCTGCAAACAAAATTGAAGACTACGTAGAATTACAAGAAGGACAGGAAAGCCCAGATAAAACCTCTCCAGGAGAAAGCAGTGCAATTAATTACAGAACTAGAGGAGGAGAAGTAAAGAATGGCTCAGGATCATTCCAGGAGCGCAGAGTCTCTCAAAAAACATATCAACAAGGGTAGAAGAGCTTACAGAGAAATCTGCACAAGCAATATTAAAAAGGGATGGATTAGTAGGAAAGCTGCACATATTGAAAGAGGTTGTTCAGGGAGCACGCACCACCTGAGTGGCTCGATATGAGCTACATTTCAGTGTTGGGGACCTGTTGGGCGTAGGCCTTTTTGGGGAAAGACCTATTTTTGGAAAGGAAGACCTATTTTTGGAGCACAAACAAGAGGTGAAAAGAAAGAAACATGCAGAAAAAGAAGGGAAATCAACATGCAAGAGGAAAAGCAACATGGAAAGCAAGTAGACAAGCCTAATCGGGATAAGGTTAGGGTTTTTGATAAGGATTGTAAGGGCTATAATCCTATAAAATAGTATAAATAAGTACCTAGGAGGTCTAGGAAGGGGGATGTTGAATGTAAGTTAAGAAAAGAAGAGAATCATATCACTTTATAAGACTGTCGATTGTAATAAGGTTGTAAAAGAGTTGAAGAAGGTATATTTTGAGGGTTAGATCACAGGATGAGGAGCTTGGTGTGATATAGTCTGCCTTAAAGGGGGTTCTCACCCTTTATCTTGGTTGTATTACTGATATGTAATGCACGCAACACAATATTTTGAAGGGGAATAACTTAAAGAGAAAATAAGCCAGATCTTTGTGGACGTAGCCCTGGGAGGGGGTGAACCACGGTAAAACCTATTTTCTATGTGTTGATTTTTTACCTTTTGCTAATGATTAGCTTATGAGTGAATGATTAACTAGATGTATTAGGATGCATGGATATGGTTAAATATGAATGAATCCTATAAATACTTAAACATTTAACAAGGTTAATGCATGAAGAGGAAATAATAAAATCCCATATCCCCACTCATTCCTATACTTCAAAAACTTGGGTATTGTAGTCACCCATAGAGATATATAGGGTGAGAATGCATTGTGCACCCTATGCACAACATTGCCTTCTAGTTTACCAGGAGGTCCGATAGTTTTAGAGGGTTTTGTTGGAAACTTGTTGAGATATGAACCTGCGTCAAACCAAGAAGAAGTAAGAAGTCAAATATCTAACCAACATGTACCATCTGCAGTGGGGTTTACATAGTCATCCATTCATGCAGTCATATTATATAAGTTTCCAATTTCATCCCCTCTCCCTGGCTCTATGTATCTCTTCCCTTCTGCCAGGTCTAATGACTCAATGACTTTTAAGTCTCCTACTTCAAAAATCATCTCCCTCCTCTTCATATTGATGATCGCATCATTATAAAAATCCCATTCTAAGCCCATCAGTGTTGGATATGGTTGAATTCCATCCGTTATTTCTATAACTTAAAAATTTTCTACACTGTACACCCCATCTATGTTCATCGATACTCCTATCAGTCGACCGATTGGTACTATGTTATGCTGGTTTTCTAGTCTTAGATGAACATGAAACCAAATCAACTTGGGATTCACCATCCTTTCCCACGTCTACTTTGGTAGTACATTTACATCCTATCCCAAGTCTAGGATGACAGTATCCACATCATACTCTCCAATATGCACACTTAGCATGAATTCTCCGTTGGTCCTCTTCTTACGTATTACCTGATTTACTACCCTTTGTGCGATATGAAATTCCTTTTCTTGTGTGCATTGTTGAATCATTTTACATAAGGTATGCACTGTAGACTCATGCTTAATTAAATTTAAATATCTTTTCAAAAATTATTTTAGCATGCTTACCTTTTCAAGTGGCCCTTCTGGTATAGTCTGATTGTAGAATAGAGGCATGTCAACCGCCAGGGTTGCAACTGATGTCGATGCTACCCAATCCGGTCCCAACAATTCCTTTATTTCTTGTTTATATGTCTTTGTTTCCTGTTGTGGGTTGAACATTGGTATAAGACCTGCTGACTTCTTTATCCACTGCTCAACCTTCTTTCCTCCCTTTGTCACATCATTTCCTATTCTATCTCCTCTGTGCGTAGCAACTATTATCTTCGATCCTTCATCTTGTATCTCTGCTGATATTTTATGAACATTTTGGTTCGGATTCTGATGCTCATTTTCCATGCCTATCATTTCACCAGTAGTTAAGGACAATCCTTTGTCATGTGGTCCAATGCTTGATAGTATGTGCAATTTTTACAAGGATTCTAAAAGTCATGAGATAAGTGCCCTGAGTGATTGTATTTATAACATATTATTTGTCCTCTTCCTTTGCTAAAATTTCCTTTTCCTTGACCTCTGCCAAATCCTCGGTTTCATTGGTTAAAACCCCTTTGATTGTTATATTGTGGAACTCCCCCTTCTATCACAACAATCTCTTCCTAAATTTTGTACATATCCAATGTGCACTCTCTCATCAAATCAAACACATGACAATCCTTGTCTTCGTGGCCTACTTATTCACATAACATATAGAAAAAATTTCTTGGTGTGCTTTGGTACTTCTTTAGAAATGGAAATTCTGTTAGATGATGTCCCCATTTCTTACATATTTCAAAGTACCCTCCTCCTAGTAATGGATTCGGTGCCCCGATCGCTAAATACTGCACAAATGTTGGGAATTCATCCTATGGTGACCATCAGTCCTAAATTTGGTACACCAAACCTATTTCCTTTTTTCCTTCCCTTTTGTAAGTTCCACCAACTGAATCGTCAATGTAGCTAACTGCTTCTGGACCCACGCCATCCCCTCACCATATCCTATAAGATATGCTTCCAACTTCATTTCTATCTCCAAGGCTTTAGGTTGCGATGTAACCTTTTGTTGTATTAATGGACCTCTAATGTGTGGAAATAATAATACAATAAACCATTCCCTATGTTGCTCATCAGGGATCTGGAATGCCAAATTTCCCATCACATATTTAAACCTTTGATAAAAATACCAAACTGAATCAGTCTGTACTTTCTTAATCTCATTTATCTCTGTGATATACCACGACTCCAATTTTGGCTTCTTGAATTATTTCAACAATGCTTGTTTATTTATTCTAGAGTTATTGTTTGTCCTGTCAGTGTGGTACTATGCAACTTCGTATACCATACCAGTGTGTGGTTCCTAAATGTTGTTTCCAACTGCGTGATCTTCACGGCCCCATCTTAGACTTTCTTTGCTACCCAAATTGTTTCACAAACAATTTTTTTTTCTCTCGATCCTCCTATCCAACTTCCTGAAACTTAGGTAGCCTTAACTTGTGATCTAATCTTTCCATGTTGTTCTATGTAGTACTTCCCCTTGATGATACCGGTTAACTCTAAATCGACGTACTGCTCCCAATGTTCTAGCTTGATGCACTGCTTACACTACTCCCACTATTATAACTACTATTATTTTGTCTTCCTTTACTTACTATGGTTTCCTTTGACAAATCCTCAATTGTTAGTCCTGATCTTGGTGATGCACATAGGTTTGTGGATTCAAAACAGGATATTTCCTATGTAGGGCTCATTGGTTCCTATATTATGGGACTGAACTGAGATTCCTCTTACTCTTCTTCTTTGCATGATACCTTGATGATATATATTTATGCGCATGGACTTCCCCACTCAGGCTCACTTTGTGGCTCTCCTTTTTCAATCCCAGTCTTCTTCCTCTTGTACCTTCCTCCAATATGCAATACTACAAACGCGTCGTCATCTTCTGGTATGCTCTCTTCGTCTCTATGCATCCTCATTCCTTCCCTTCCTGGTTTATCTCCTTCATTCTACCTTTAGACTATCTCCTAGTCATCCCTAGTTCCCCTATGTGCAAAGAACCCCTTAGCAGTCAGATTCCATCATCATCACACACTTATCACACAAAAACATCTTTATCCAAGTACCTAGTGATTTCATAAACCTACCATGTGGACCTTTAAATAAATTCCTCTCCACTACAATGTATGATTATTTACAGTCTACTAAAAATTCCATAACATAGCCTCCCAATATGATATCCAACCAAAATTCAACCGCGCGGGAAGTTTTATTATTTACCGAATTCAATTGTCTTACCAACTCAAGAGTCTAGTTTCTCAGTGCAGTTTTTCGGTACCTCCTAGTGTTCTCAACTAATCTTTCCAACCACTCAGTCAAAATATTAGGGAATTCTCCAAAGAAAATCTCATGCATATCTATGTATACATACCTTTGCATCCATTGCTCATCGCTCATGAAAATATTTCTATTCTCTTTTTGGGTGAATTCTCGTTTCTTCGATTTTAGCCATTCAATGATCTCTTTTCGATTCAGCCTCCAAAACATTCCCTCAACTACATATTATTGGTCTCGAAAACATAACCATTTGTTGGTGCACAGTTGTATGAACCTAGGTTCAAAGCACTCAACCAACAAAACCCTTCAGATACCTCTAGTGAGACTTCTCCTGTGCATAGGTGATGTCGAAAGGGATGATATCTGAAGGGTTTTGTTGGTTGAGTACTTTGAACCTAGGGTCATACAACCACGCACCAACAAAGATACCAGTTGTAATCTCATTTATTGTGCAGATAACCAGGTTAGATAAATGATAGACTCAAATTTTACTCTAAGAAACATTCTAGGCTGGAAAATGAAGGCAATTAGCCTTCTCTTTGACATGATAAATCTACACATTTGAAGTTTATTGCTTGGATAAGGCATGGTTTCAATATGGAGCTACTTAGCTTTCTTAGAGGAGATTGGTTTATTTTATTTGGAGAAATACTCAATATTTTGATGCTATGGATAGTTTATGGAAAGAGGACAATTATGGAATTGATAATAAGGCAGGGGAGTATTTTTCTAAGACTGCAGTATCCCTCTGTAGTCTTGGATATACAAATCTTGTGGCAACTTTGGTCAATATTCACATATGCTTGAATATTTTTTTCATTTGTAGGTACTCACTTTCATATTCAAACTAGCGATATTAGAGGAAATCAGCCCCAAGGAGTAGTCAATCAGTGCATCCAAATATAACACATCCCACTAATGATCATGAGGAATCCATGAAATTCATATGTAAGGAAGAGATGAGCTAGTAAATTAGATTATTAAGGATGAAATTAGATAATCAAGTTTGTGCCTAAATCAAGATTAATGCATATATTTTGAGGAGTTGTTATAACAACCATCTCTAGCTATTGGCATGTCTATAAGATCCACTTTTGGGGGAACATTTTTCTATAGTTGATCCAATATACAAGGAATTTGTTGAAGATTATGTATCATTTTGAGGGAGCAATTAAGTGAACAATTCCATATCTAAAAGCATCAGTTGAGCATGTGAAGGACCATAAAATAAGTAGATGAAGTCTCAGTAGAGGAGGGGAGTGGGGGTTAGGAGTTTTGGCACTTGGATCGTGTCCTTTGCAATGAAGCATGTAATACTACTGCAATTTTTCTCTAATATAGAGAATTAATTCATGGATTCATAGCTCAGTTTCAGCAAAGCCTTGTTCTCTTTCATTTTAAATTTTAAGCTTCTCATGTTACATCTCTATTTTATTCTCACTATTTGAATGTGATTGTAAACAAGAAATTTTGTACAACCACCACTGTTGTTAATTTATTTATATAATTTCATATCTTTTCTACTGAAATTATTATTTGATACTCAACTTATGGATCTAATTTTTGTTGGATTCATTTAATTATGCCCAACAAAACTACTTTTTTTCATTTTGGTTGATAGAGATTGCTTTTTCCCTCTATTATTTCTGAGATTTATTGTCCTTGTTATTTCTTCCACCTTT
>JZKD02S1807124.1:278813-300676 GCA_000966675.3 Picea glauca | reverse complement strand
CCCGTGAGGGATTTCACCATAAGGGGACCACTTTGGAGTTCATCCATATTCACTTCTTATCAACCATGACAAAACAATAATGAGTCATATTTACATCAAACAATATTGGGTCCATAACCCAAACCTTTGTGCTATGGGGCTTTCTTCAAGGGTTGACATCAATGACAACCGACCTTAATCAACAAAAGTTTCTCATTTGTTCTTCCAACATGTATGAGTTCATTTAGGGTTTCCCACGTCCATTATCTCTGATCAAGATTCTCGATTCTTAGGGGAATTATGGAAATTTTTATGGTAGCTCATGGACACCAAGTTGAAGAGGAGTAATACTTTCCATCCACAGGCCAATGGGCACAGAGAGGTGATCAATAGAAGAATGGTTCATTTTCTTCAAGGTTACTGCAAAAAACATCCTAAACTTAGGGATGATCAGTTACACTATGGCCAACATGCATACAACCGAGCCTTGCACTCTTCCACCTAGATTTCACCATTCGAGACATGTTTTGGTTATTTACCTAAGACTCCCTTGGACTTGAAATTTGGGAAGTATGTTGACTCAAGAGAGAGATGAAGATAAAGCCTACAAGTTCATCCAGAGGATTTAGTAAGTGCACCAGATAGTCTAAGAACAATTGGAAAAGAGTAAATCCTAATATAAGGCAAGGAATGACAAGCACCAGGTATTTCATCAATTCCAAGAATATGATCAAGTATGGATTCACATCCGCAAAGATAGGTTGAAGGGTGAAGAAAAGAATCTCAAACCCATCCGATATGGACCCTTCACCATCTTAGAGAAGATTGGCACAAATGATTTTCGCCTAGACGTACCACCATACATGCATATATACTTAGTTGTGAATGTAGAGAACTTGAAACTTTATGAGTCTCCAACGATCATATATCAGAGGGAGAGTGTTTCAGTGCCTTTAGTTGATGAGTTTTCTCCTGAGTACTTGGACGAGTTGAAGGAAGATGTCATCCTAGACATAAGGACAAGGAATCCACGTAGGGGTGATGCTGAATATCTTTGAGTAGGCCTTAAAGGAACATGTCCAAGAAAATCATGGTGGATCAAGAAGGGGAAAGTGAGGGAGCAATTTCCTCACCTATTTGTAGATTGATAAGGCTTTTGGTGGTCCAAAAGATTCTTAGTGGGGAGGAATGATCTAGGAGGATCCAATAGGCCAAAATTTCAAAGTCCTCCAATCTCAACGAAACTAACATCAGGTTGAAGATATCGTCAAGAGATTTCTAATAGCACAAACATAACCTCAAATGAAGTTTGGATGACAAAGTTATGGCCAATCAAAGTTTTAGTCAAATTGGTAAAAAGTGAACAGGGTAGTCTGCACTGTAGACGTCAACATGACATCACCATGTTGATGTGACAACATGAGAGGCTAACACATGTCATGCATATTTTTCATTTTTGTGGTCCACTTAGGCCAGTAAAAAAATGCCACGTGGCAGTACAATCGAGACATGCCAATTGACTGGGCGCTGACATAGGCACCACTGGACTCTTGACTAGGTGTTGAACAACCAATCACAGAGTGCCACATGGCCCAATCACAAGGCATCACATGGCACCCCTCGAATGCCCAATGAGGGCTAAGGACACAAATTTCAAATTAAAAAAAAGGTTGACCACCGGACCAGGTGATGATCAAGCTAGGTGGTGGCCAACCAAAAAACGAGCACTGGATATTTGAAGTGGGCGATTAATTACGAAAAAACATGGGCCGGACGATTGATGCCAAAACTGGAAGCCAGAGTAGATGGACCCCGAGACTCGACGCATGACATTGGGTCTCCCCCCTATTATTGCCACCAATTTGCTAATGAGCCACGAGGGGTGGCTTTGTTAAGTTCTCCCCCAAAATTATTATTAATCCCATGTTATTCATCCGCGAGGGAGGAGGATCCACGGCCCTGATACAAGCATGCTTTTCAATGCAAGAGCTTGCAATTAATGCTGAGAGTTGACTGTGTGGCACAAATTTTGAGGCAAGGAGCCCAAGAGTATCCCAAGAGTGACGATGATAGAATTTGACAAAATTATAGTCATTTTTGCACAATTGCTTTCCACAAATACACTAGTGCAATTAGAATTTGGATCCGAGCAGCGGATTTTCAGGGCATCGCCATAATTGAGGTATTGCTATGTATTTATGCCAATTTTCGTTGAGATAATATAAATGCCTCTCAACTAAGAAGTGGGACTGGAGACATAGTCCATTGTTGGGACGAACTCTGTTATCCAGTCTTGTGCCATTTTTCTTCTTGTTATTTATCCATGTGTATTCTTTCTTCTTATATGTTGTACATAATCTTTGTTTATGTTCTTTAATGCAATTCATGTTATAGTCATTGAATAAAATATCCTGAATCACATACAATAGAATTAGTTTCATAATTTACAATCAATTTACTCTTTTCATGGTTCAATATGATTTATCTCATGCCAATAGATTAGATATCCTTTACTGTAATTTAGATCATTTTTTCTTTCAAGTTGGTGTTCTTTCATTCATGCAATAGTTTAGAGTCTTCTTTTTCTGTAATTCAATTCCCTACACAAATTCATGCATTCATCCCCTTGATCAATATCAGACCTATACTGCTATCATTGCATTATGCATATACTTTGCACAATCCTCTTAAGTTTTTACTAACTTCGGGTTGACAAGTAAATTAACAAGACAAGGAGGTAGTAGCATTATTGTTGCTATTCCTAGGCCCACCAAGGACCTCAAACCGAGTGGTGTGAGATTTGTAGACAATGGGGTCATATACCTCCCCATTTCCAAACACTACAAAAATATCAAAAGACTATGCATACTCTGTTTTGTGAGTTCTACAAATCCATGGGGTATGATGTGAACAACTGGTGATCACTTCAACTAATGCAATAACACACTGCAAATGCCTTCTGGGTCCAGGAGGAAAAAAAAGGCGGCGACCATGGAGGATTTTATAGAGGAGTATATCAAGGAGGTCTGAGAGGAGGTAATGGAGAAGGAACACAAATAATATATGGTGGTGGTGGAGGAATACCTCCTTTATTTAACTATGGAGAAGTGGGCCACATGTCATGATTTTCTACCAAACCACACACACTCTAATCACGATTCTGTACCAAACACAACTACCAACTTAACGATAACTCTCCAGATTTCTCGTTTTTTTAAAGGTCTTATTTTTACCCCCATTTCAAAAAGTGGTTCTACAGATAGCATCCTTTTTTTGAAGGTGGTTAAAATTGCAAATTGTTTGAAACTACACCCTTGACATTATGAATAGAATGCTGATAGAACCCTGAAATTGACCCTCGAATCAAAAAGTCATACTACTAGTATCATTACTTTTTTTTTGAGTTAAAACTATGACCTAATTGAAACTGTGCCCTTGACCACTGGCACCACCTTTTTTTTCTAGTTAAAAATATGACATAATTGAAATTGTGGCCTTGACCACTGGCACCAATTTTTTTTTTTGAGTTAAAACTATGACCTAATTGACACTGTGGCCTTAACCACTCGCACCACTTTTTTTTGGAGTTAAAACTATGACATAATTGATACTGTGGCCTTGACCACTGGCACCACTTTTTTTTTTGAGTTACAATTATGACTTAATTGACACTGCGGTCTTGACCACTAGCTCCACTTTTGTTTTGAGTTAAAACTATGACCTAATTGAAAATGTGGCCTTGACCACTGGCACCACCGCAAATAAAAAACTGAAAAATCGACTCTTAAATATATGTGTTATAACTTGATAATTTGTTTATCAATTAATTTTATTTTTTTTAATAATTTCCATTAGGATAATAATTAAATGGGAAAAAAATATCGCTAAACAAATTCTTTAATTTAAGTTTTTTTTTTTTTTAAATAAATGAAAAAAACAATTTATGTTGAAATATAATGCAAATTACGATTTTTTAATAAAAAATTAAAAAAAATGAACTAAAAAAAAATCATTTTTTTTTTTTTTTAGGAAGGGGAATTTAAAATGATACTTAAAACAAAAAATTTAAAGAAAAAAATACAAAATTTGAAGGAAAAAAATTGAAAAATAAACTCTTAAAAGACAATTGGGGAATCATGGAAGACACCATTTTGCAGAATAAAGATACTATTAAAAAAAACATCAAATCAAAATTTAAGGAGAAAATGTGGTGTGATAAAGAGTTAGAGGAAAAAAGAAACTTAGGGTATTATAAAGATGTAATCAACCGTAATCTAGAAGATCAAAATTATCTATCTGTTTTGCCAAGTGTAACGAAAAAAATAAGCATTGCTAAGATAAGAACAAATTCTCACGAGCTCCATAGTGAAACTGGGCGTTGGTCAATTCCTAAAATGCCATGGGATGAAAAAGTGTGTCACCTTTGTGACACTAAGAAGGTTGAAGATGAAAAACACTTTCTCTTAGATTGTCCAACCTATACCCATATTAGATCTCATTTCAAAATATTTGTCACACTACCAACCTTTCTAACCTCTTAACTCAACAAAAGTATGGTGATCTTGGAAAGCTTCTCTTAATGCTTTTCTAGCACAGAAACAAAATTCTAAAGAACCACAAGTAATCACTTACCCTCTTAAGATACGATAGACCAATTCGGTCTTAGTGGACATCATCATCATCATCAAAAAACAATCTTTAACAAATTAAAATAAAATAAAAAATTATATTAAAAAAAAAAAACTAAATTACACTTTTTTGGAAAAAAAAAACCTAAATTTTATATCAAAGTAAATTAAAAAAAAAATAGTTTAAAGTTTAAAAATTAAACTAATAAAATAAACAAAATTAAATAAACAAAACTTTAAAAATAAAAAATTAATTTTAAATTTAAAAATTATAAAGTTTTAAAAATTAAATTTTAATTTTAAAAATGATAAAGTTTTAAATTTTAAAAATTTTAATGTTGAAATTTTAAACTTTAAATTTTAATTAAAATGGTTTAAATTGGGTGTTGGGGGGCGGCATCGCCCCCGACACCCATGCAACTTAAACAACCCCGTCCCCTTGGCACTGCAATTAAATAATTTAAATTCAAATTTAAGTTGAAGTTTAAAACTTTAAAACTCTAAAATTAAAATTTTTAAATTATAAACTTTAAAATTTTTAAAATAAAAGTTAAAATTTAATTTTAATTTTTAAAATTTAGTTTATTTTAAATTTTAAATTTAGTTTAACTTTAATAATCTAATTACTATTATTTTTTTTAATTTATTAATTTATTATTTAATTTTTTTATTTACTTTAAATTTTAGGTTTTTTATTTTTTTAAATGTTTCAATTTGATTTTTTAATTGTATTTTATTTGATTTTCTTTTAAATATAATTTTTTTTTTATTTTAGTTTTTTTAATTGTCTTTTAGCGTACTTTTTTTTATCAATTTTTTTTCTTTAAATTTTGTACTTTTTCTTTAAATTTTGTTTTGTTTGTTCGAGTATCATTTTAAATCTTTTTGGATTAGATTTTAGGTTTTTTTAAAGTTATTTTTTAATGTTTTATTTAAAAATGAGATAAAAATTTAGATTTTAGATTTTTTTAGTTTTTAATGTTTTATTTAAAAATGAGATAAAAATTTAGATTTTAGATTTTTTTAGTTTTTAATGTTTTATTTACAAATCACAATTTGCATTATTTTTCAAGACAAATTGTTTTGTTTTGTTTTTGTTTTTTTTTATTCCCCTTTAAAATAGTTTTTTTTTTCTTAAATTAAAATTTTTTTTAGTGGTATTTTTTTCCCATTTAATTATTTTCTTAATACAAATTATTAAAAACAATAAAATTAATTGATAAATAAATTATCAAGTTATAACACTTTTATATTTAGGAGTCAATATTCAGTGGTTTGTTTGCGGTGGTGCTAGTGGTCAAGGCCATAGTTTCAATTAGGTCATAGTTTTAACTCAAAAAAAAAATGGTGTTAGTGTTCAAGGCCACAATGTCAATTAGGTCATAGTTTTAACTAAAAAAAAAAGGTGGTGTTAGTGGTCAAGGCCACAGTTTCAATCAAGTCATAGTCTTAACTAAAAAAAAAGTGGTGCCAGTGGTCAAGTCCATAGTTTCAATTAGGTCATAATTTTAACTAAAAAAATCTTGCTGCTCAAGAATCTAGTGTTTATGGACATTCATTGATTCTCAATGGTTGTAACTCATTCAAGCAAGAGGGAAAAACAGAATGGAAAATGAAGAGATCACAATCTGATAGCATAACTCACGGGATGTTCAATGTCAGAAATGAATACTTAATAAAACTGCCCATAGGATTACAATGCTCATACACAGGTCTCTGCCTCCAAATTCCCCCATCGGGTCCCTGCAATCCCCCATTTGGCTCCTGAGAGTTTTACAATAAATAGATCCATGATGGTAAAATCAAATCCCAAAAAGAAGGCCTGGCGAATTTCCCTCAGATGAATCTTTAAACTATCAACTACAATGAATCAGGACTCTGATAAGATCTAGATTCTGATAAGATCTGAATTGATTCTAGATCCTATTCAGTTGAACAAGCCTTAACCAATCTTATGCAAAGTGGAATAAAAAGAAGCTATTCTTATGAAAAAATTCTCCAACAACTGGAATAAAATCCCTCCTTGCTATGCTGATCCAAAAATATATTCTTCTATCAAATACTCTTCCATTTGAAATCAGGAGATAAGATTTATCTTAATTTCTGTGATTTACTCTATTATATGTTTACTTTTTCTTGCAGAAAATCCTTCGATCAATGTTTATTACTCTCCACAAAATATGGCGAAAATCAATTTTGAAGATATGACCAATAACAGATGCTCTGTCACCAACAAAACTTGAGGATCGAAGAAAATTTGGGCAATTGATGCATTGTCTTGAATAACTGAATTGATTTTGATGCTTGGACTGGTCCAATATATTAGGCTAGATACTGCATATTCTCCATCCAGTTATTTCTCTCCTGTGGATGCAATGAGCGTTCTGGATTTTCTTCGCACCCCAATTTGATCAACCAACCTTTGATTTTTGAGGCATAATGGCTAAGCGATATTGTTAGAATTTCGGCTAACATATGAATGAAGAACACCATATAGGCTGTCAACATCTTGTCTTCTTGAGTGTGGCATCCTTGAGCCATTATACACTAAGATCACTGATCCACTTATTCCTTCAGCACCTGCATAACATCTTTACAGACATCTAAATGGTTGGCAATCAACGAGTTCCTTTTGTAGTAGAGTCTGGTTCCTTACTTGTCGTTTTCCACAAAAATTGGGCGAAGACTTTTGACTTTAGATTTAACTTCAATTTCGTTGTTCAATATGAGACCTTACATCTCTCAAGTGAATTTCTTTGGAATGGAGAACCCTCTGTATAATCTTAACAATTGATGCCATACTGTTGTAGATCCGGTCCTTTAATATGTGTTGTGAAGGGATCTATTCACACCCACCGCAAAGAAATGATAGAAGCAAGATGAATGGACCAAACAACAACAATTGTGGGTGTTTTGTTTTATCGGCTCATCAAACCCTTCTCGAATGCTTTATGCTCATTATGAAGACAATGTCCCAATGCCAGAGATGCGTTCCTTGTAGGCTCCGAATCTGGCACTTGTTTGGCACTTTGACATTTGGACGTTGTGCAAATCTTGTGAGCACACCACTTATTATGCTCGATGTTGTTAAGCAACCATGAAACATCATAATCATGACATTACCACGAATTTCCTTAACAAGCATCTTCTATAAATTGCATCTGATCGCTCTGAATATTATCGGCCCGGTTTTCTCTTATGATGCCTTGAGTCAACACTGCTCGAACAAAACACTTGGATACTCAAGAAATCGAGCATTCGAAAGTATGCCTATTAGTTCCTTTTCCCCATCAGAAAAATATCCCAACATATGACCAACACTTGGATGTCCAAAACAAAGCTATGTCATGTTGGTGGTAGGTGCTTGACGTTGATGACGCATGGATCTTTCCATTTACAACTGGTAAAATCGGCATCCCTCAGTATGGATGATCAAGCGTTGTGCACATAGATTCGTGGCTCATCCTTCATGTGGCTTGGTGCTTAGCACTAGGATTTGCCTTGACTTGTGTGGCATGTATTTACTAACTCGTGTCTTGTATGACTGCAGGTGTGTAGTTTCGAGCACTGGAGATTGTCCTTGTGGCGCAACCAAATTTCGGTGAAATTTATAATAAAACCAACCCTGCGCAAAGGCCAATGAAACCCAAAAAACAATTTGGCAAACCTTTAATAAAAATTATCCTTTAAAGGCCAAATTATCTCAATCAAGGAATTATAGCCATATGTCAAGAGTGCATGGAATAATAACTTCCAACCTTCCTGTACCTCCTCTAATGAGGTGAGTTAAAATTTCAACACTATTTCTAGCATATGCAATACCAGTGCTTTGGAACAAAACTTTTTAGTGCTATAGGAATAACCCCATTCCTCCAACGAGGAGAAAATTGAATATTAGTGTCTGGATACTAACATTGGCTCCTTCAGGGGATGACATGCTCCCTGCGAGCTGCTAAGAACATGCAGACCAGTGTGCCTTTCTGTTCTATCCATCTGTGCAACGCAACCTGCAAACCTTTGCCTCTGCAAACATCCACATTTATGCTGTGTTGTGCCTAGTCCATTGGGTTATGGAGTCCGTCAATAGGATTTCAAATCAGGCCTAAACTCCTGCAACTTATTGAAACTCTAACAAAACTCTGAAACAAAAATTTCTGTTGCAAACTAGATTACACTATGCAAACTGTAAAAACAAATGCTCAAGAAGAGAGCTTATTGCTTGCCCTACTTCTAACCAATTACACCGTCACTTGATCAAGTGAAATCATGTTTCCAATGAAACCATGATAACATCCAGCTGACTGTAAGAACTCCTTGCATGCAGAATAAGATCAAATAAAACTTCATTGTGTGTAAATTTTTTTAAGCTTGTAACACATACTTACAACCACCATCTTCTTTGATTTGAAACTTTGCAAGGATGAAATTTTTTGAGAAGAATGACTCCAAATAAATAGCTATCGGATCATAGAAGAAAGAAGTAGATTGATAACCAAACATGATTACCTTTGCGTGTTGCTCGATGTTTACTTCAACTTCTAATGTATGGCTGCCATAATCTAGTTCCGACTATTCATGACTAATGGGCAGAATATTTTCATAAATCTGTTGATTAGCTTCTGTCACCATAAATATAGCAGGCTACAGATAACCTTCCTTAATTTTGTTATGTTTACCAGGTTCATCAACAACAATATGCTGAATAAACACTTGTTCCTTATACTCATAAGAAACAATAGTTTTTTCATTCAAATTGAAGACAACAGATGCATTAGGGACAAGATCCAATGCGTCTACAACTATGCAATCATCTTTCTATCATCTATGGTATCTTGAAGGTCTTCCTCACTAACATGCTTTTCATCCTTGCAAATAGAGGAAAACTCTACTTTCTGTTGAATATACTTCTCAAATACATTACAAAAATTTTCAAAAAGACTTTCAGTTGAAAATTTTTCTTTACAAAATATATTGAAAGCATTATGAAAACTTGCCAATGAGTTAATACTTGAAGTTGGAAGAGATCTGCACCAGTCGAGGGCTGCTCCCTTCAACGAGTATATGAAAAGCTTGATCTTGACATCCTCATGCACAATCTGACATTCATGAATAAACTCATGAAAATCCAGCAGATGTTCGGCCAAAACTTCCCAATCTCTGCCTTTAAATGTAGGACGGATACCTTCCCATTCATCTCTGCTAAGCATTGGGTTTGGAAAACCAACGATATCTGAAAAATCACAAAAAGCAAACCTTTGAGCAAAAATGGCTTCCATGCTTGGATCAAGTGGAGTCGCCATGGTGAAATATCTACAGTCATGTATCTATCCCCTTCCTGTTCACCATCAAGAAGAGGATCTGATCATTGTCATTCTCCTAGGGATAAATACTTCGTGTCTCCATCCCCGGCAACGGTCCAAAATATGTTAGTGCTAGAAGTCGCCCCTAGACTGTTATAGGGTCAAGCCTAGCACATCTTAGTTATTGCAATAGTTTTTGTAGATGGAAATTAGATTATGGTTTGGTTTGATGGATCAATGAGACTTAATGAGGAAGGAAGAGGGAAATAAACTAACATTAGATCAGAGATTTACCATTGGGCATGGAGTCAAGTAAACACTCTGTTAGATTGAAGGCCAATGAGCTGCATATCAGACAAAATACTTATATGATGATGGATAGAAGAATGGAGAATGTGACAAATAGTAGAACATCCACCAAACAAGGATTCTCTCTGTAAAATGGATTTGACAGGTACTTGAACAAAGCACACAAACAACAGGTAGATCACAACAAATCTTTCTACTCAAGAATCTAGTGTTTATGGACATTCATTGATTCTCAATGGTTGTAACTCGTTCAAGCAAGAGGGAAAAACAGAATGGAAAATGAAGAGATCACAATCTGATAGAACAACTCATGGGATTTTCAATGTCAGAAATGAATACTTAATAAAACTTCCCATAGGCTTACAATGCTCATACACAGGTCTCTGCCTCCAAATTCCCCCATCGGGTCCCTGCAACCCCCCATTTGGCTCCTGAGATTTTTACAATAAATAGATCCATGATGGTAAAATCAGATCCCAAAAAGAAGGCTTGGCGAATTTCCCTCAGATCAATCTTTAAACTAACAACTACAATGAATCAGGACTCTGATAAGATCTAGATTCTGATAAGCTCTGAATTGATTCTAGATCCCATTCATTTGAACAAGCCTTAACAAATCTTATGCAAAGTGGAATAAAAAGAAGCTATTATTATGAAAAAATTCTCCAACAACTGGAATAAAATCCCTCCTTTCTGTGATGATCCCAAAAGATATTCTCCCATCAAATACTCTACCATTTGAAATCAGGAGATAAGCTTTATCTTAATTTATGGGATTTACTCTATTACATGTTTACTTTTTCTTGCAGAAAATCCTTGGATCAATGTTTATTACTCTCCACAAAATTTGGCGAAAATCAATTTTGAAGATATGACCAATAATTGATGCTCTGTCACCAACAAAACTTGAGGATCGAAGAAAATTTGGGCAATTGATGCATTGTCCTGAATAACTGAATTGATTTTGATGCTTGGAATGGTCCAATATATTAGGCCAGATACTGCATATTCTCCATCTGGTTATTTCCCTCCTGTGGATGCAATGAGCGTTCTGGATTTTCTTCGCACCCCAATTTGATCAACCAACCTTTGATTTTTGAGGCATAATGGCTAAGCGATATTGTTATAATTTCAGCTAACATCTTAATGAAAAACACCATATAGGCTGTCAACATCTTGTCTTCTTGAGCATGACATCCTTGAGCCATTATACACTAAAATCACTGATCCACTTATTCCTTCAGCACCTGCATAACATCTTTACATACATCTAGATGGTTGGAAATCAACGAGTTCTTTTTGTAGCCGAGTCTGGTTCCTTACTTCTCATTTTCCACAAAAACTGGGCGAAGACTTTTGACTTTAGATTTAACTTTAGTTTCGTTGTTCAATTTGAGACCTTACATCTCTTAAGTGAATTTCTTTGGAATGGAGAACCCTCTGTATAGTCTTAACAATTGATGCCACACTGTTGCAGATCCGATCCTTTAATCTGTGTTGTGAAGGGATCTATTCGCACCCACCACAAAGAAACGATAGAAGCAAGAAGAATAGACCAAACAACAACAATTGTGGGTGTTTTTTTCTATCTTCTCATCAAACCCTTCTCGAATGCTTTACACTCATTATGAAGACAATGTCCCAATGCCAAAGATGCATTCCTTGTAGGCTCCGAATCCGGCACTTGTTTATCATTTTGACATTTGGACGTTGTCCAAATCTTGTGAGAACACCACTTATTATGACCGATGTTGTTAAGCAACCATGAAACATCATAATCATGACATTGCCACAAATTTCCTTAACAAGCATCTTCTAGAAATTGCATCTGATTGCTCTGAATATTATCAACCTAGTTTTCTCTTATGATGCCTTGAGTCAACACTGCTCGAATAGAACACTTGGATACTCAAGAAATCAAGCATTCAAAATTATTCCTATTAGTTCCTTTTCCCCATCAGAAAAATCGCCCAACATACGAACAACACTTGGATGTCCAGAACAAAGCTATGTCATGTTGGTGGCAGGTGCTTGACTTTGATGACACATGGATATTTCCATTTACAACTGGTAAAATCAGCGTCTCTCAGTATGGATGATCAAGCATTGTGCACATATATCTGTGGCTCATCCTTCATGTGGCTTGGCGCTTAGCACTAGGCTTTGGTTTGACTTGTGTGGCATGTATTTACTAACTCGTGTCTTGCATGACTGTAGATGTGTAGTTTCGAGGACCGGAGATTGTCCTTGTGGCGCAACCAAATTTTGGTGAAATTTATAATAAAACCAACACTGCGCAAAGGCCAATGAAACCCGAAAAACAATTTGGAAAACCTTTAATAAAAAATAGCCTTTAAAGGCCAAATTATCTCAATCAAGAAATTATAGCCATACGTCAAGAGTGCATGGAATAAGAACTTCCAACCTTCCTATACCTCCTCTAATGAGGCGAGTTAAAAGTTCAACACTATTTCTAGCATATGCAATACCGATGCTTTGGAACAACACTTTTTAGTGCTGCAGGAATAACCCCATTCCTGCAGCGAGGAGAAAATTGAATATTTAGTGTTTGGATACTAACATGTAGCATCACTTTTTCAATTCGATGGTCAATTTTAGGGTTCTTTTAGGGTTCCGTTTGTAATGTCAAGGGTAAAATTTCAAACAAGTCATAATTTTAACCACCTCCAAAAAAGGGGTGCTACCGGTAGCACGACTTTTTGATTTGGGGGTTGATTTTTGTGTTTTTTACCTAAACATATGATTTTTTTGGGTTAGAGTTCTCATTTTGAGGTCTCAATTCTCGTTAAGTCAGTTACTATGTTACCAAACCACATGCACTCTAATCATGATTATGTACCAATCCACAATACATAGTATATCACAAAATAATTCCTAAATTTGTTGGAAAAATGGGAACAGAAGAAGGTGCATTGAAATATGGTGATTGTGGAGTTGCACGAAGATCCAAAGCCAAAATAAGAAGTTGATGTATGGGTGGTAACCTAAGGAGGAATTCAGATGGAAATAGAATTACAAAGTGGAGAAAGTTCGGGCCAAAACATTGAATGAAAGATCATGAAAGTGGCATAGGAACCTCCAAAGTTTGATGTCACGCAACAAAATCAATTCCTCTGTGACACACAAAGGGATCTAGAGGAGGAAAAAATGCGCAAATAGTTACAATTTGCAATGCAAATATCATTGGAGGAAGGTCGCGTGTGCAAATATTTATAGTGTGCAATGCAAATATCACTAGAGGAATCCCACATGTGTGAAGATTTATAGTGCACAACACTAAAATCATTAGAGGAAGGTCATGTACATGAGGAGATACAACGTACGACACAAAGGTCACTCTAAGAAGTCTGCAGATGGAAAGAGGTACAATGGTTCAAAAAAAGGAAAGGGAGGATGAGCACATGTGTTAATAACTACAATGCATGGTGTGAGAAGAAACAAAGTGCAAACTGTACCATGAAGATGAATTAGAGAACCAAGTGATTTCTTGCGTTGTTACCTTAAGATGTTAATTAAATTTGAGGCTACAAATAAATTAACCCACACGTTAACAATATGTATGGGGTAAGAATAAACTGCTATAGCTATTTATGCCCCACTTCCAGAACGAAATGTGCGCCAAGTGATAAAACAATAGCACACGGGAAGAGAGTTCAAGATGATAGTTGAACTCAAAATCTATGAGGTGGACAATGTCATCTAGGACCTAGGATCTCATGTGAACATATTGCTAAAGAAATATTGGGAGTTGATGGGGAAACCCAACTTGGTGTGGTCCACCATTCAACTAAGGTTTTCCAACCAAAAATAATCAATCCTATTGGTAGGCTGGAACAAGTGGAGGTGAACATTGAAGGGGTGAAGACCATAGTAGATTTTTAGGTGATTGAGATCACATATGACTCAGAACCCTACCCAACTCTACTTATTATTGATTAGAAATTTGATAACAATGAAATCTTGAATCTAAAGAAACAACAAATGCTCTTTCAAATAGACACCTTATGCATTATTGCACTATTGGACCCAAATGAGGGTGATATATATAATGATCCCATGAATGAGGATCCAAGGAGTTCATTCAATGAGAACATCTATAACATCACATAGTGCATGGAAGAATATGTCAACCCCACAAATAATGGTAAGTTGAGATAGATTAGTGTACTCTCTTATGACATAGATTCAAAGGACGTTATGGAGAGATAGAAAAATAAGGTATATTAATTTTCTACTAGGAGATGTGCATGAATTACAAAGGAAGAGCAATGGATTGTTATGTGATGTGCCAATATTTGATGGTACATGGCTAGTTGACACATTTCTGGTGTAGATGGAAGAATTAGTCATGTTATCACATGATTTGTACTTATGCCAAAGCCCCGACAAAAGTCTTAGCTACAAGATAACCCACCACTATCACCTTAGTAGGAAATCCCCACGTTTTAGGGATGGAAGAGGTCCAACCCAGGAGAGGCATCCCTGGTAACCTTAAGGGATCATATAACAAGGATATGGTCAAGCTCAGTGTGTCCTCTCACACGTTGGCTAAGTCAAAGAGTATCTATCTTTGAAATTGAGGCAAAGGAAGAGTTTTGTGTACCATCCTAGAACAAGAACAATATAACACACACACACACAATTTCTAAGTACCAATATGATAGTAAAACCTCAGAAGATAGTAGAAAGTCAAAATATATGCTAGCTAATACAAAATTGTAGCAATATAAAGGTTTACAACAACAATTAGTAATTTGTAACAACCACAAGAAATTTAGCTCAAAATTGCAAGATAAGATAGTGAAAACTTAGCATTTATTCAAAAGATCAAATAACACTTGTCACAAACAATTTCTAAGCAAGTTAGGCTAGTATTAAGTTAGTGTATGCAACAAAATAAAGCAAGTTATATGGATATAGCAGTGTTTGTCAACAACAACAAAATAGTTAGTAAATTTAGATAAGCTAGGGTTAGGAAATTTTAGTAAAAGGCTTAGACAATAAAGTTTGAGAGTTGTTTGATCAATTCCTTCACAAGAGAGAAAATAGAACTAGTGCCTTTTGTGCTATGAATTCATTTACAACAAAAATTAACATTCAATTGGAGACTAATGATAACAATGTCTAAAAAAATGGGGTAAAGTTTGAGGTTATAGTACCTTGGGGCATCAAAATCTAAGCCTTAAGAGGAAGATTTTCTAGGGAGAAAGCTCTTTTGGGCCCTAGCGAAATTCTCCTCCTTCTTTAGATTCTTGAAAAATTAATCACAACAAGCTTCTAAAACAAAACTCCTAAAGTTCTAACACTATAACGCTTTAATATTTTCCCCTAGATGAGGTTTCCTTAACAAATTTATGGATGAAATGTTCTAGAGAGAGGAATAAATACCTTATGTTCCTTCTCCTAGGGTTTTAGACAAGCAATCTCATAGACATCCAAATCATGAAATGAAATTGCATATTTTACTTACGTCACCAAGAATAATCAAGCATAAAATCCCAGTTACAGAAAATTTAACCATAAATGAGCCAAGAAAAACCAATACTTTCCCTCTAAGAGATAGTGCACCATGTAAAAGAGCCAATTTTCCAAATAGGGCAAAAAGTTTAGACTTGATCCTTTTGTGAGAGGAAGAGTTATGATGAAAAATGAATGGTGGCTAGCCATATTTATATGGGAAATCCTATCCACCATTAGAATTAACCCAAAAGTCATGTGTTTTCAATAAATGAGCCTACTTCTTAATTTTCCCATTCAAATTACACAAAATTCATTTTTTTACAAAAATAAAACCCTAAAGGGTGACATCATCCCCTTTGGGGTGATATTGAGCTCCAAAAGTGACACGTTGAGGTGGAAAAGTTCAACGTTAGGCCTCCAAAGGCCCATCATCATGCCATACATGCCAACAATCATGTCAAACCCTTCTCCATCAAAGTGTCAAGGCCCAATTGACATCATGGGATAGTAGAGTGATGTCCATGCCTCCAAAGGCCAATGCCCAGGTGGAGAGAGGTGGGAGCTCATCTCTTGGCCATGCAAAAGTGTATCTAAAGGAAATGACCTCCTTATTCAATGTGAAAATGGTGATCACAAGACTTCCCCATACATGGCGTTTCAAAATCCATCCTTAGGCTGCAAAGCCCCATGAAGGTATGAACAGAGTCATCTCCTCATGAATACCTATCCACCAGGAAAGGTCCTATAAGGACAAACAAATGTGCCCTCCAAGGGTCCATAAGTCATAAAAATCATGCCAAATAATCCACATCTAATAATGGAACCACCCAAACATGTGCATCAAACCCTTCCTTTTCAAACTAAACAAATTCTCAAAGACCTTATAAATTTTGTCAAATTTAGGTGTGGGAGGGGTGTCAAGGCATCGTATTGGGATAGTCAATCCCAAAGTCAAAGGTTTTTCCCAAGGGAAACCTATCTAATTCATGTGTGAGTATGAGATGGAGTGGGGTAATACTTCTAGGCATGGGGTTCATGACATACAAGGGTTCATATTGTCACATTTATGGGTGCCTTTGTAGAGGATGTGTTGCCCTCCATCCACGATGAAACATTTTTCCAATCCCATTTGCCATTAATTTATTAGAGTGTTTCCAATTTGAAGACAACAAGGGAAACTAAAAAGGAAATGCATAACCCACATAAACTCTACCTTGGACATCATGATTTTCCAAGTTGAAAACAATAAGGGCCACTAAAAAGGAAATGGATAGCCCACATACACTCTACCTTGGTTAGCATGGTTGATTAGTTAGTTATTTATTTTATGGGTCCCTCATTTTTTGAGAAGCATTTCATTGTTCTTAGGATCCTAGGGTGAGCATCTGGAAGGTTTATGATTGGATTTTATATTTTTCCAACTACATTCCCCTCTGGGTATTCATCCCATTCTTCCCATGAAATGAGGTACAAACCCTTCTTGGGTCAGTGCACCTAAAAACCCAAAAGATGAAGAGACGAAAGGAAGGATTATGGAAAATTATAAGTATGACGGGGGATGGTACGATGGTTCTTCAAGGAACCCCCCAGTAACACCCCATTCTCAAGGGTGACCAACTTACTAGGATGTGATGACACCCACCAAGGTTAAATAAGGAAAAGGATATAATTTCCAAGAAAACGTTCTGTAATCAAGAAAGGATTCTTTGAAACATATTCAAATGCTTCAATTATTAAAGTGATTCTTACCATGAAACTATAATTATTACCTCATGAAGTAATACTTGGTGTCCTTTGGGGCCAGTCCGGTGTGATGTATGTTTCTTTGTGGCTAGTGATGTATGGTGATGCATCAATGAATAGGAGGGGTCATGTGGGGCTATGCTAGTCAATCTAGCTCTCGACACTCCATGTGTGCTACATGTGGGCCTCGAGACATGATGTCATTAGTTACCCCTAGTCTGGGGGGTAATAGGTCCCAGAGAACTAAAGGATACATGCTTTGAATGGGGTCATGAAGGGAACACCCATGCACTAGTGGGAGATACACCGTGAGCATCTACAAGAATGGGCATAGGTGGTGGAGTCTATCAAGGAAAGATTTTGTCCTAGGATAGATCCAAAAAAATATATAATTTCTTGTGAAAGGTGTTGGGTATCTAAGAAAAATTCTAACACACAACATACTCATAAGACTTCCAAACACACCGCGCCAAAAATTACCCCCACACAATAGGTTCCTTTGGAAAGGGTCGAGCCACCATATGAGCAGTATCGACTAGAGTTAGAACTAGTCCAATGACTTTGCAGTAGTTAGGATAACACAATACCACCCACAAGAACTGATGACCCACCATGGAAAGGGATGAGGAATATGATTCGATTAAAGAAGCATCATGATTCACCAAGTTTGGATGCGATGGGATGACATACCCAAAACAAAGTGGGGTTGCACAATAGATGGGCATTGTGTCCAAGTAGAATAGGACTTAAGACTTAGGTAGATTAGTCATTGTAGAAGTAATGAATAAGAAGATTAGACAATTTAACATAATAAGGTGAGTCATGATAATGATGCAGGGGCATAGCCAACAAAGCATGAGTGGAGGACAACTAAGTGCCCAACGCACATTTTGAAGAATTTTAAATTTTGAAGAAGAAATATCACACAAATATTTTGAAAGGAATTGTAATTAAAGAACATCTTTAATGCTATGGAGATGGATGATTTCATGAGGATATATGAGAATGTATTTTATTTTAATGAATTCATGTGAAATACAGATTCTATGTGTTTAATCTTATCTGTTGGTCACAAATATTTATTGTAATAAATTCTAGTAGTTGATAGATTTTAATTCGATAGGATAGCTCTAGAGTAGTTGGAGGGAAGAGCTCGAAGAGCCCCTCTTGTACAAAGCTTTGTATTGCTTCCCAATAGTAGTTGTTGTTGGGATGCTGATAGTTTTTGTAGAATTTGTTGAAGCAGTTTATGAACACATGTATATTTCAGTTGAATGAATATACCAGAGGAGCATTGTCCCAAATGCGTGGTGTTGCCTTGTCTATCTGAATGAATGAATGGTAGAGATTCTGTTTATTTGAAATTCTCTGTTATTTCTTGTTCTTGTGTTTATGAATGCATTTACATGGTTGAATGCATGAATATGTAAATATTTAGATAAGTTTCAATTGTTTCTCTTCTATGAGCAAGTGCAAGTGTGCATAGTGTCTGCAAGGAGTGCGTTGACAACGTTTGTTTCGACTCATGATCTCAGAAGAGATAACGTGAAACTTATATGTGTAAGGAGTGCATAGCGTCTGCAAGGTGTGCATGACAAAGTCCACTTAGACTCAGAAAGTTCAGCAGGGATAATTTGAGAGTGCGGGTAGGAGGAACCTCACTCATTTTTGTATTGTTCAAAGGGAACAATAGGGCGTGGAAGAATAGCTGCAAAGAGTGCACAATCGCCTTCAAAGTCAATATTGAAGGAAGTTTGTCAGCAAGGAGGGCGTGACAGATTCTTTCGACTCGAAAGCTCAGGAGGAGTAGCAAGAGCAATCCATAGAGAAGTGAAGTTGTGGAGGAGGACCTATTGCAAGGCGTGCACAGGTTGAAATTTTGACTAAGTGTTATCACTGAAATTTCGTCTGCAAATGGTCACAAGAATCCAACATCTCCAAACACCCATTAGTTCATTCATAGCCCCAAAAATACATTTCCAAAGGGCACAAAAACTATACAACTGGTTATAAAATTAACATGCGCAGAAACACTACAGGAAGTGTGCGCACATGCACATGCCAAAGAAGCCAAAAGAGCGCACATGATCCCGATGCACGACTGTGTATGATAAAAGTTGTGCACTATTGTGAATGATGCATTTATGGTTCTTGTCAGCCCCTCACCCACTTCTGGTTCATATCCCAAGTTGACTTGACCCTAAAATCCGAGATGAATCTGAGTGGGGGGCTGGTCAAAGACCTAAGGGTGCCCTAAAGGGCCCCTTGTTCAAACTAATGACCGGTTGGATAATGCCTCAAATATTTGCTATAAAAATAGGCCATGGGTCCACTATGAATTCAAGAATATCATTGTATTGTTATGCTTCCCATATTCTCCTACAAGGAACTTCTTTCCTTCTTGGAGGATACTAGCATCATCTCATTAAGCTATTCACCTCACCTCTTGAGGGAATAAGCTTGGATTTCTTCACCATTTACTTTCTAGCTTGCCATTTATAAGAAGCACTCTCACATAGGGGATTCAAGAGCCCTCCCTTGGAGGAAGAGGGGATCCATAAGTCTCCCTTTCTCTTTGGTGTTTTCCCACTAATATAATTTCTCCATTGGTGGCATGAATATAGGTCACTTGTTTGATTGATTTTGGTTCTAATTTCCTTATGCATTTTAGTTTTGTTTCTTTAGTTTTTATTAGCTTAGTTGTTTTTTTATTTCATGTGATTGAGTCATTTGATTCATACATTAACCTTTGTCTTGTCTAATAGGCCCAACTAGACTTGCAAGTGCCCTTCTTTTTCTCATAGGACTGACGGAAAGGACACAACAGATTGGCGACCATACTGGGGATAAGGTATCAATTTCCTCCCTATTTGGGTTGTTTGAGCACTTCTTTTTAACTCATTTGCCTTGCAGAGATCATAACTAGCCTAGAATGACCTGCAAAGAGCTTGATTTGGAGCTGGAAGAGCAGAATTCCACTTAAAATCCCCCCCCCCCACGATGTGTATCATAACGTGCACATATATTTCAGCCCAAAGACGCGCATTCCGAGCATTGTGTGCCCACAACGCTGTGTTTTTCTGCACATAGTGCACCCAAAGGTCTTCTATTCACTATGCATTGTGCACCCAATGCGCCTCTGTCTGAACTATAACCCGTGCATCTGTCCAGAGTCTTGAAATTGTAAGAGTTTTTTGTGATTTTTGAAGGCCCCTAGCCTTTAAAATATTGTTGTTATGCAATTTTGTAAATGCACCACACTTAGATTCCCTCTCCACATGAAGGGTTAGTCAAAACATAGGCACTTAGTAGGTTAAAAAGAACCATATTTCTCCTCTTTTTCTTTCATTTGCCACATGGATGGCTTGTTTTGATTGGAAAAGTTAAGCTGAAATCATTTACCATCACATATATCAACACTTGCATTGGGACCATAAATAAAACTTCAATCATTGAGTATGCTCTTCTCTCGCACCATAGAGAGATCTTGAGAATCAGAAAAGCGATTGAGGGAATATTTGATCTCCCTTAAAACAAAATCTTTAGGAGAGGACAAAGCTCCCCTGGGGACCCTCTTAGTTTCTTTTTCAAAACAACTTAAATTTTGTAAGGGCCCATACATGTCCACATGTTGCAAAGATAAGATAGTTTTTGAAGCTACTTTCTTAGTTTACATCACTAGGGGAGTTTAAATATTATTTTAATGGGCCCATACATGCCCACATGCTTGTAATCTAGGATAGTTTTTTGAAGCTTTCTTAGATTAAATCACATTAGGGAGTTTAAAGGATTGGTAAGGACCCACATGTCCACATGCTATTTCTTTAGGGACTTTAAAATTTCACAAGGTTGTACCAATGGAATCTAGTAAGATAGGTAATCAAGACTTGTAAGGACCACACACAGTCCATACAATGCAAGGTGACACCTAACTTATCAAAAATTTGACACATTTTTTCACTTGCTCACACATCAAGTCACTCCTTACTCACGTAATTTCCTCTCGAATTGTGGAGGTGGGAGTAAGTTTCCTCCAAAGGGATTCTGAAACATCCCACTATTGTCTTGAAGAAATTACCCACACCCACTTAATTCAAACGATATTGGTTCACACCTCCAATATCTCAAACAACCACATCTAAAATTTTCTAAAAACTCACTAAGTTTTCCTCCAGAGGAGGTGCCAAAAGAAAGTTTTAGTTTAGGTAGGATATTGGGAGTAGGCATCCAAATGGTAATTATCCATGGGACCCCGATATATGGTTGTACATCAAGCGTTGAGGACAACACTTTCATAAGGGGGATGGAATGTAAGGTATCTAGAGAGGTAGTGGGGAGGCCCAGAGGGCCCATAGTGATAATAGTGGAGGTCATTCAATGTAAGGTGGACTAGGTCCACTATATTATTAAATAAGGCCCACTA
>JZKD02S1807124.1:257044-278803 GCA_000966675.3 Picea glauca | reverse complement strand
TCCTCTTCTTTGTCCTCCAACTGCTTTGCGTTAATTCTCCTTAGGCTTGAGGAAAGGCTAAAGGGTTGGGACAAATGGATTCGACAATTGGGCAGAGTTTCTTTGCTATAATTTTACTCTTCCAAATAGTACCCCTACCCCTTCTTTTATAGGCTAGAAGGAGCTAGGGTTTTGGACGAACTCTCGGCCATGCATGGCCAGGAGTTTCAGTTAACTGACCCATATCTTTTTGTCCCGTCAGCAACTTTCTTGTTTTTGTGCTTTGTTAGGTAAACGCGGGCTGTAGTAGGCCTACCAGCGTTCCAACACGTGCAGTAGTAGGCTTGCCAGCGTTCCAATGCGTGCAGTAGTGGGTTAGGGTGCGTGTGACTTTACCTGAGAGGATTTTGAAAGAGGTTTCTCAGCAGATGATTTGGCAATGAAGGGATATGAATTGGCCTGATGCCAGGTAAGCATGTGTGGTGCAATTTAGGGTTATAACAACTAGTTCCTCTTCCGGTGGCTTCAGACCCCACTGTTGAGTGCTAAGAAGGACGTCACATTTTTTTAGGACACGAGCATTTTTTTTCTTTGTTCTCCCACATGGACAAAATCCACCTACCCACATGTATGCTTCTTTTTTCAATTGATTTAGGTATGTGTTGGCCCTTGACCAAGTTTTGAGGATCCTTGGTCATGTTTGACCTACTTTTGGGACTTTGACAAGCTACCGAAGGCGGAGCACAAGTCGAAGCAGAGATCACGGGATATCGCCCCCTTTTTAGGGCCTTTTGGGATTTGGGCTTATGTAACGGGTATGGGGATGTCGGACCATGGGTTTACCCATATTTAGGCCTGATTTTGTAATGTGTAAATAGATGTCTAGGCAATGTAAGAAGGGGACATATATGTGATTCTAGGTGCTAAGTGAAAATGGTAATTGTAACTGCTTTGTGCATACTGTGTAAGACTTGCAGAGCTAAGTTCAAGTGATCATAAGAGACTGTGGAAGGCTTTGTGATGTACTCAGGGAAGGAGGATTTAACAAAGTGTGCATATCTCCTGTCCTTTGCGGAGTAAGTTCTCAAGGCTCTGTGCATGTAGAATATTGACAGAAGACAATAAAGAGAAGAAGAATTGGTGGACATAGCCCCAGGGAGGGGGTGAACCACATATATCCTGTGTTGTGGTTGCTTTGTGAATTTTGGGTGTTCTCTTGTTTATGTGATTAAATGCTTAGTGCGCTGATGTATGTTAGATGAATCTGATATGATAGCTTAGTGCTGAATAATGTGAATGAATGCTATATCTGACCTATGTTGATGTGCTTAGTGCTTGATTATATTGGATCTGTGTGAATACTGCACTGTTATGTTATTAGGGTTTATCTATGCTGTAAGTTAAAGGTGAATAATGATGAACTATAACTGCTAAGTTCTCTTTTAAAGTGTTACAATCACAGATCTGTGTCCCAACTAAGGTTGCATACATCAGAGTCCTGCAACCACCCCTGTCTCTACCTCGGGTGAGACTTCATTTTCTTCACAGGTGTTGCCGAAAGGGCCGATAGTTAGGGTTTTTTTGGTGCATTGTTGTAGCGTTGAACCCTGAGTCTGCCTTTGTGCCAACAAATGGTTCCATTGCTAGGACCAGAACTGTGATTGCTGGGAACTTAAGAAAAGAGAAATCTCCATGCGTAGATCTGTTTCCCTAGTGCAAAGTATTCTACTTGACCTGTGAAGCTCTGTGCCAAGAAGAAGAGTCAGATCTAAATAAAAGAGGTAAGACCTGAAAGATTTGTGCTCTTATAAAGGTAAGAACAGTGAAAAGTTTTGATTGAAAAAGTAAGATAAGTGGAAATTTTTGTTTCAAAAGTATGGATCTAGGTATGTTTGATAAATTTTGTCCTAGCTTGAAAAGTAGGGCACAAATAGATGAAAGAAGGTTTGATATGAGTAGATTTGACAAAAATAGTGAAATATATGTTATTCCTATGCAAAGAAATAATGTTTGGACTAACAAATGGATGCAGGATCCTAGAAAGATTTTTTTGCAGGTTATCTACTATCCTAGTGCGCAGTACAAGAAAGGATGGGGATCCTTTCAAAGAAAAATAAGACTAACCCTTTGTTACAGTTGCAGAAGACCGGGACATCTGGCTAAGGAATTCCCTGGTAGAAGACCCAATTGTCTTTGTTGTAAAGATATGGATCATGAAGTTATAGATTTCCCTAGAATGATTGCTAAGATTGACAGAATGAATATGAGACAAGAAAACCCCAAGGAAGGTTACGAAACTTAGACCATGGCAGAACCCTAGAAAGAATCAGAGAATGTGTTAGCACTCTGTAATTTTCCCAAGGCTGTGGAGGCAGTCACAAAGGCAACATCAAAACCACTTTGAGTCTTGGATCTAGCCCTCCAAGACTCAGAGAGGGATATCTCTATTTGATATATATTTGTTTGGATAGATATTAGGCTATCTAATGAGTTCTGAGTTTGGATTTTTTAAATGATTGGCTGGAACAAGAGAAAAGAGGTCCACTGGGTAATGGGGTCACAACCTGAAGTTCAATAATTTTTTTTTTCTATAGATAGCCTTACAGGGAAAGGTAGGCACTCTTGTTGGATTATTTGAATTTGATTTTGTATTTAGAGGAGCAAGGTGAGAGGAACAAGAAATAATAGGGCAATCAAGAATCCTGAAATTAACCATTGAGAAGAAAACATTGACAATTATTTCAAAGCCAGAAACAAAGTGTATGTTTCAACAAATTCTGTTCTTTGAACTTCCTTGCATAATTCAAAGTATGAATAACTTAATAAATACAATGGAAACAAATCACAGTGAATAAGAAAAACATCACCACCAAAACTGACACATGAATCCTGTAGCTGCCGTGACTGTATTATTGGATTGACGAAATACAAAAGGCTCTGTGAGCTCTGATACAAAGTTCAATCATTATCCCTCCTATATCCCGTGTGCCAGAATCAACAACCTTTTACATTAAAATCATATGAATAAATAGGAGAGATCCCCCAACAAGTTTTTGAAGTTGGATTCAACCGCCTCGGCCAAAAATAACAACAAATCCCCAAAAATCCTGAACTGTCCGCCATGAAAGACGGGCCAAATTTCTGCAAAAAAGGGGTCCTCACAGACATCTGTTTCTCTTCAATGATGACACTTGGGGAAAAAATGAATGATTTTATTGTATATGGGAATGTTTTGGACATAAACCTGCTTTGGTTTTTCCAAATTCGCCTCGATCTCTCCGTAATAGCTCCCGCAATATCGGGACTGTAACAAAAAAACCAAAAATCCAAAAAATGAGGCTGAAAGATAGCTTTGATTCTCCCAACTGGTGGTACCTGTGAAAAAAATGAGAGAGGTTTGTGTTCTTAAGCCTTTTATAGAAAAAAACCTCTCTTGGTTTCTCAAAATTCGTTTTCATTTGCCCATAATCAGTTTCAGAAGATGACATGCTGAATAGGAAAAAGTGGGCGATTTTTAAAAAAAAAATGGGGAAAGTGGTTTTTTTTTTTGGGAAGGCAGTATTCCGGACCCCCCTCGAGGTGGTAAGTGGTATTTTGTTTTTTGGGGGGGGTCTGCTGGATTGTGGATATGACACTTTTCCATGAGTGGTTTCATGAAACACTCCATTCCGGACCCCCCCTCTCGTTAAACTTCAGATGGTAAGGGGGGGGTGCAGAATTATTTAAGGCCATTTGATTTATTTGGGTTGTGATGTGATGGGTGAGTTAACATGTTTTTTAATATTTGGTTTTTAATTGTTTTAATTTTAATGTTTTGTGACTTGTTTTATTTACATTTATTAATATATGTGTTAAGTTACATTTTATTTTGTTTTTATTTTTTATTTTTTATTTTTTTATTAATGTTTTAATATATGTTTTATTTAATGTTTTTATATATAATTGTTTTATATTGTTTATTAATTTGTTTTTTCATTAATTTAAATTAATCCTAATTACTAACCCTAATCAACTAACTTAATTAGACTAAGTTAATAATTAATCTAATCATTATTTTATTTTAAATTATTCTACTAAAAAAACTTTATTAGGCTAACAAGCATTTAGAAAATGCCACTAACCCCTTAATATTATTTGTTTATTATCCTAAGTTTGTTTATTCATGGTTGAGAGGCGGGCGAGAAGTAGCCAACAAGACAAATGGGCAAAGGGAGTGAGTGGCGCAACGGTGGATGAAGGATGCAACAGGGTGATGGAGGATCAGGTGAAATGAATGGAGGGGGAAAAGGAGAAAACTGAGAGATCAACAAGCTAGGAACTTCATCATGAGACCCACAAATGATATCCAAATCATCATGTCTCCTATAATTGTAGGAATCTAACATAATGTATCACTACAAATGAAAGAAACCCTAAATGATCACATAAATATCAACTTATCAGAGATCTTAAAGAAAAAGAATGCATAGAAGAAAGAATAGGAGACTTCGACATTGACTGTGTTATGGATGAAGAAACATAGGTGAATATCATGACATAAAGAACTTGGGAAATTTAGGAAATCCTGCTATGATTCCTTCATTGGGAGGAATATGATTATTTAGAGGAAAGATGATAACCCTATGTGGAAGAATCACCCAGATATCTATGAGTACTCATGGAACTTCGACAAAGGAAGATTTTGAGATTGTTAAATTTATTGAGAACAACGCCCCATTTGCTATATTACTAGGAAAACCTTGGATTGAAAAGGATCAGGCCAGAATAAAAGAAGAGGAAGTCTTAGAGCAGAAGAAGCAAGAATTAAAAGATTTCATGACTAGGAGGATAACACACTTGATTGAAGAATAGGAGAATAGATCGAAGCTACTTAGAACCAGAAACTTGGATGTCAAAGTTAAACGAACACAAGAAGACTCATAGAAGACTGAAGTACCTACCCCAGAGAGAGAATACGTATTACTCTCCAACCCTACGAAAGAATCTCAACAACGCAAAGTTACTATGCCAAAAGGAGATAAGAATCAGAATGGAAAAAGGAATACCGAGATGAAGATCACCGAGAAGAAGGCTAGAAAACTCAGTAAGAAGATAGCAAAGTTACAGAAGGTTCCAGAGGAGACTTCGCAGAGGGAAGGCTTGCAAGACTGGAACTTCGCTGGGATATCAGAATAGCGCAACATGGCACTTCGCCATGGTGAAGCGATATAGCCGGTGGAAGCATTATAACTGTTAGCCTGATGACCCGAACGGTTAGAAAAATAGTAATGGCCCGAAGACTCACCATCAAACCTTTGGGACTGCACCAAGATGGATAAAACCGCATTGATGATGACCTCTCATCTGTTGGAGAGATCTGTGACATCGTGTCTACTTAGTTCGTTGACTGTTGCACCGAGAACACTTTTGTGAATTGTATCCAAGCCAACTCATTGCTACTACACTGTGACACCTGTTCCATTGCATTACACACTCATTCATCCACCCAATTTATCCAATATAAGTGTGTATGTCGGATGATCTTAGTGCCGCAAAGAAAGCTGTCGAAGACATTCTCATCGATCTCATGGCTGATAAAGTAATGTCTGGAGGTATTCAAGCATCATTGACGAGAGGAGTGCAAGCCTCTCCGTCGACTGCTCATGAATCCAGACCATCCTGACCGAAAGTAGAGAAGAGAACCAAGCACATAGATGACCTAGCCAACACAAAGTTAATCCCGACCATCTTACTAGACTACATCCCGCCTCTGGCTGGCGCGGTGAGTTGTGACAGTGTTCCGAGGGACTTTGATTACACCATGGTTACTGCATACCTCCCGAAGGGGATACATGTAGTTAGAACGCAATAGGATAAGATCGCGACGTTGAAGTTTAGAGACTTCAACCTAGGAGACCGCAAGAACCATAGTATGCTCGCTCCTTACAAATACTTGACCAATACGAAGGGGAAGAACTCAAAAATAATCCCCCAGCCATGGACTATGAACCTTGCACAGTCCACCCTCTTGAATGTAATGAAGATTCCACACTTTGGAAGGCACCAAGAGGTTAACGTGTGTGTTAAGCTCCTGCTCTCATGTTACCATGGAATCTACCTATGGCTAGACCAATGCATCATAGTCGATCCGACGCTGATCCATAGGATCACTGGATTGAGCATGCAGGGACCCGACCCATAGGAATTCTACCTAGGCAAGGCTACAGATCACGCATTGGCACAGAAGATCAAAGATGCATATGGTGATGTAGAAAAGGGGATGTGAGGCTACAAGGTAGCTTCCATATAGAATGGAGTAGTGCACTTGGCCTACCAGCTAATCACAGGAAAGCTCGTAAGAAAGAACACACCTACACAGGTCACAGGATTTGTTGTTGACCTCGCCGGGAAATGTGTAGAAGGAATCTAGATGAATTGGGCGAAGTACTTGGTCAACCAACTGGATTTAGACTTCCGCGAAGCTCAATATTAGATGTATGATAGAATCTAGTTTGAACTCGGAGGAGTACAACCGACCCTTCAACCCATTCATGCAATATCCACTGCACCCCCTCCCTCAGAAGAACCAGAGTTGGGAGATGAGCCTTCCCAACTTCGTAGACTTGCTAATGTGACCGAAGCTCACCTTCGTCGAGCATAAGATGAGAAATACAAAGCCACAAAAACCATGAAACAAGCCCAGGAAGAAATGGTAGAGCAACACCAGGTTGCACACAAGGAGAAGGAGGACCTTCAAGCCAAGCTTGAAGAAGAGAGGGTGCAGGCCAAGCAAGAAAAAGAACAGTTGCTCATAACACAAATTGGAGTCAAAGAAGCAGTCGACAGAGCACTTCGCTCTGTGATGGGCTTAGAGCCAAAGGCATAAGACCAAGTGGAGCATCAAGTAGTGTAGCTCGCAGAAGCTATCCAACAACTACAAAAAAGAATAACAGACTTAGAGATACGAACAGTTCCCAACACTCCACCAGATGTATGAGATCAAAGAGAAGCAAATGCTCGAAGCGCAGTTGAAAGAATCAAGGCCCTCGCCATGGAATGTAAATAAATAAGCGATCACAGTGCCCAGACTTATGAGCGACTCACCGAGGATTCTGAATTAAAGGCACTAGAGTCACAGC
The DNA here is from genome assembly GCA_000966675.3 of Picea glauca. Classification (NCBI taxonomy): domain Eukaryota; kingdom Viridiplantae; phylum Streptophyta; class Pinopsida; order Pinales; family Pinaceae; genus Picea; species Picea glauca. The sequence goes on along the minus strand of JZKD02S1807124.1, from coordinate 271,706 downwards.
TCCAGGAGGCAAAGCAACAAGAAGAAATAGTACAGGTGCAGTTAAAGCCCCTGTGAGCCGTTGAGAGGATGAAGCGATCCCAAGAACAACGCACCGCTCAACAACAGGTCCACACCATTCAGAGAAAAGTCATGGAAGTGACTCAGAGGCTCCAACCAATACAGGATGAGGCTTGCCAACTATTCGCAGAGATTGAAGGCCGAGGAGTAGAACTAGAGTAAGTCGTCACGACAGCTGAACAACGCTTAGAGGGACCTGTCAATGAAAAAGTAATCCAAGAGTTCACCGAATATGAGGCCATGGCACAACAACAGGTCAAAGCAGCTTGAGCCAAGCTCAAGGCTTTGGAAGTAGAACTACCTAAACCAGAGTGACTCGGGATGAGTCACAGGTGAGTGTTGGGGTCCTGTTGGCCCTTGACCAAGTTTTGAGGATCCTTGGTCATGTTTGACCTACTTTTGGGACTTCTATAGGCTGTTGAAGGAAGAGCGCAAGTCGAAGCGGAGATCGCGGGATCTCAACCCCTTTTTAGGGATTTTTGGGATTTGGGATTATGTAACGGGTATGGGGATGTCGGCCCATGGGTTTACCCATGTTTAGGCCCGATTACATCTATGTGATGCTAGGTGATAAGTGCAAATGGTAATTGTAACTGCTTTGTGCATACTGTGTAATACTTGTAGAGCTAAGTGCAAGTGATCGTAAGAGACTGTGGAAGGATTTGTGATGTACTCAGGGAAGGAGGATTTAGAGAAGTGCACAGATCTCCTATCCTCTATGGAGTAAGATCTCAAGGATCTTTGCATGTATAAGATTGACATAAGACAATAAAGAGAAGAAGAATTGGTGGACGTAGCCCTAGGGAGGGGGTGAACCATGTATATCCTGTGTTGTGGTTGCTTTGTGTGTTTTGGGTGTTCTCTTGTTTATGTGATTAAATGCTTAGTGAGCTGATGTATGCTAGGTGAATCTAATATGATATCTTAGTGGTGAATAATGTGAATGAATGCTAGATCTGACCTATGTGGATGTGCATAGTGCTTGATTATATTGGATCTGTGTGAATACTGCACCGTTATGTTATTAGGGTTTATCTGCGTTGTAAGTTAAAGGTAAATATTGATGAACTGTAACTGCTAAGTGCTCTATTAAAGTGTTACAATCACATATCTATGTCCCAGCTAAGGTTGCAAACATCGGAGTTCTGCAACCACCCCCGCCTCTACCTTAGGTGAGACTTCATCTGCTTTGCAGGTGTTGTCGAAAGGGCCAATAGTTAGGGTTTTGTTGGTGTGTTGTTGTAGAATTGAACCCTGGGTCTACCCCTGTGCCAACAATATGTTGCTCCTGTGACTTACATACAATCATGAGATATATTGTGAAGGTGTAAATTATACAAGTCTCTTATTCATCTCTTTCTCTCATAACCACTTGCACACATTTCACTTTGCTAATCGGACATCATAGGGGACCCACAGAATCCTCGTTGTTCTCGACACTTGCAAAATCTCCCTCCTATCCTAGGAGGAGTGCCTAGTCTCTCAAACTCATTAGCTTAACCATATCACACCCCTTTGAGTGGTACTATTTTGGGATCAACTTTGCTTGGTTCCACTTTACTCGGGGCCAATTCCCAAAACCAACCATCCACCAGCTCTCCTTCACAAGGAGGCAGGGGTCAAACTTCTTCTCAAGGGAGATGTACAACCCCACCCAACCCCCCTCAAGGGTTAGGTTTAAAACCTACCCACACCATGGCTGGAACTAATCCTCCATCGCCACTCCACATGCCATATTTGGCCTCCCTCAACATACCGGATTTGAGTAAGCTTACGAATGATCCTATATTGCATGAACCCACATGGCCTGCAATGCCTACCAAACTACCTTCAGACATTCCAAAATTTGAAGGAAAGGCATAAGAAGATCTGACAAACCATATCATGAACTTCCACTTATGGTTCTCTTCAAACAACATCAAGGACGACTCCGTCCATTTAAGGTTATTTTAGTGCACACTCACAGGTCCATCCGCCAAATGGTATGTGGACGAAAAATCAGGGTCCCATGTGACTTTTGAATCCTTGGCCAAAATATTTTTGACCTTCTTCCAACTACCAGTTCGTCATGACAATGGTATCGAACTTCTCTCTGAGTTTAAACAAACCTCAGTCACACATATCGCTGACCACATTCACGAATGGTGTCGATGATGTAGTTTATGCAAAGCAGAAACCACCAAAGAACAATGCCTCGATTGGTTTCTCAGATCACTCGTCCCTCTCCTTGCCAAAGATGTGGCCTCTACCTTCTCCCAAACTGAAGAGGCAAACATCAGCAAGGCTAAAAAATATGACCTCATTTATGCATAGTCAGGATACTTATACACAGTACTACTTGATGCCCTGAGACCCATACCATTCAGTCATGATTAACTTGGGATGTCTCACTCAGCGGATATATTGATTGGTGCCACAACACACCACAATCCATACATCCAACCACCACCCATGTACGGTACACCCCAATATCCACCAATGTATGGAGGACCCCCTTGTTACCCTCCCCCCCCTTATCAACAACCATACCCTACTATCCTCCCTTCCCCCATGAGTGGACCCTGCCCAACACCCATGATGCGCCCGACTGTTTAACCAATTTCTGGCACCACCTCTACCTCAACTTACACCCTGAGCACTAGTGAAAGAGCTACACCTTCCTATGCACCCTATGGATCATTGCCACAAAACAATTCGTATTTTCCATTTCCTAGCCCTCCACAACCCATTGCTCCTCTACATGGACAACCACACGCTGGGGTTAACTTTGTTCAACCCTCTCCCATTCAACAATTTCACAATTTTGAACAACTGAATATGGAAAATCCATCCCGTCAGCTGAATAATGATAAAAAGAAAGGAAAAAACCGAAACAATAATAACATAGGATGAGGGGAAATAACCCCCAACAAAACCAACCTATTGGGGGAAACCAAAACCAGGGAAACTAGAACCCCCAAGGGGGAAATAACAACAAATGCCAAGGGAGGAACAACAACAACAACCTCTGGATGAAATTCCCTTGTGCTCTTTGTGGTGAGCATGATCATTATACTCACCATTTCCCCTAAATCACTGGCTTCAAACAAATGAAATATTCCATGAATGTGCCACACCCTTTAGCGCCACCATCCCCCCAGTAGGCCCCACAACAATATTTGCAACAACGACCCCTGACAGTGTTTCAAAACCCTATTCCCCACTAAGGGGTGATGAATACCAAACAAGAGATACATCCTGCCCTACCACATATGGGACAGTATCAAAACCATGGAAATCCTACAGATCACAATATCCTCCTCACCAGTGAAGAATAAATTCTCCTACAAACGCACAGTCGTCGATACAACGTACCCCTTGAATCTACTCCTACCACTTCAGAAGTATCTCCAGCTACATCCAGACAACCATTGATGATTCCATGCCCTAACACTGAACCCCCCATTCACATTCCTCACATCCCATTATAATGGAATGTTAACAACCCTCAGGCTAGGGCAGCACACAATTACAGTTTGGTCGATGACTTGACACAATATCCTGTAGCCATGTCAGTATTGGAGGTTCTCTAAACGTGTCCCACCCAACAAAAATCATTTCTTTCCGCCTTGGGGGCAGTCGACCCTGCTGATACTAGACTCATCACATTTGATCTAGATTGTGGGGAGCCTTACCTCCCCATGTTGGTAGCCTTCCAGATACCAGTCAAGATTCAAAACATCATGGTTCATCGATGTATCATTGATCAAGGTGCATCCACATGCATCATGTCCAAAAATTTATGGCAAAAACTTGGCTCCCTTGAGCTAATACCATCCGCCATCACTTTAAGAGATTATGATGGATGACCATCCTCTCCTGAAGGGCTCTTTCAAAATGTCCCCGTTGAACTTGAGGGAAACACCATTCTTATTGACATTGAGGTTATCGACGTCTCGCTTGATTACAATATCTTGTTTGGGTATAGCTACATTTATGTTATGAATGTCATGGCCTCTTCTTTGTTTCGAAGGATGATGTTCCCCCACAATGGGAAAATCATCACCATCAACCAAGTTTCACATTACAGGCCTAACCACTCCTCCAACATCGATAACATCTTACCTCTTGTCCACACTAGTTACGATGCATATCCACTCATGGATATGGCCCCCAGAATTTTCAAAGACCCATCTTTGCTGGGGGCATACCACGGAGCACCCCCACTCATACACCCCTCAGCTCAAGTGTGTGTCATATCTTCCAATGACATTGACAATGGAGATACAATTCCTCCCACATAGGCTTCTCCACTTCTTGACGTCCCACTAGTTGAAGAAATCCTACCTCAGGAACCCCCTGAGAACCCTACGACACCACTTATCCCTGATTTCACCCTCCCCCAGGGTCAAATCCTAGTTTGGGAGACAATCCCCCATGCCATTACTCAAATTCCCTTTTTCTACCCCCCACCGGGAGTACAAGCTTTCCAGGTAGCCAGAACGCTTACCCTTCCCAACATGTTGTTGGAAATTCCGGTATGGTATCTCCACCCACCTACGATGGTCCCCCCACCATCCCTTTGTCCCAAAACAAAGGCAATCCTGATGCATATTCCAGTACTAACTCCAACCACATCGCCCTCACCCCCACTAGCTAGCATCATTGCACCGACTACGGGTAGACAGAATAATAAAGAGCCCACAACTTCACTTCCTCCCTGAGTTCAAACTCCTTACGCACTATGCAAGAGAGAAGGACACCCCACCAATAGATGTCCCTCTCTCCCCGAGATACACAATTTGATCCAACTCCCTCGAGCAACCACATCACTCATTGCTTCACCAAGAACACCTAGTACTACCACCGTGTCCCTTAATTTAGGAAAAAAAGGGCTATGAACCAAACTCGCATGTGCCATCTGTTCTGAATATGGCCACTACACTCATCATTTCCCCGCCCTACCTCAGTTTCAACAGACGCTAATAGAAGTATGCCAAAACTTTTAGCAAGACCCTCCTCCATCCATGTCCTCAAAAACCCACATCACTGACATCCATTATGTCCAACCTCAGTCAACGAATGGATGAGGTGCCCTTGCTCTCTTTGTGGCTCACTTGATCATTTCACATACCAGTGTCCTACGATCATTGAATATAGGCATTGTCAAATGGCCTTTATTCAAGATCATCCAAACACCACACTCCCTGTGATACAAGTAATTCCACCTATTCATTTTTCAGATACTTACCCCATTAACTCCGCTGAACCTGAGTCACTTCCTACTCCTCCATGGTTCATGGATAACCTCTCTAAGGATTTGCCACCAAATCCCCCCAATTCTCTGGTTCATTTCCCTCAGGAAATCTTACCCCTGCCCATAGTTCACAACCCATAGTGCATGAATATCTGGTTTATGTCAAGTACACCATCGCACCATCATTGTGATAACCCTTATCCATCTTCACCAACTAAAGACCATCACATAGTGACTGTAACCAATGTTACTTCCCCGGATCCCCTGTATTCTCGCATTTTCCACTGTGACGAAGATATCCTAGAGGAACTAACTACCCTCGATTGCCCATGGAATGTGCTCCATCATCGAGCACTCTTTCTCTCACAAGAAGCCTTTACCCTTCCTAGTCAAGCCTCCATATGCGCAATCGAAATAAAGGATTTCATTCCATCTGGGTATATAGACTGGTTCAACAACCCTATCCCTGCCCCCAATGCTTTTGAAGAAGGAAACATGGCCAATATTTCCCCCACTGTCAAAATTGACATTTCCATCAAGCCAGGGATCATAGAAGAAATCACCATTGGTGCCGCATGCTCCCCTGAGGAACTCATATCTTACAAAGAACTCTTTCAGGAATACTGGGATATTTTTGCCTAGTCATATATAGAGATGCCTGACCTTGATCCTTCTATCATCAAACATCACATCGACACATGGCCAGATATCACCCCTGTTCGTCAAAAGAAATGCCCATTGCACCCATCCAAAGCTGCAACTATCAAAGCCGAAATTGACAAACTACGCGCTGCAAGGTTCATATACCCCATCACATACACATCATGGGTCTCCAACCCCATTCCTGTTAACAAAAAATAGGGCACCATTCGAGTCTGCACCGACTTTCGCGATCTCAATCACGTTTTTCCCAAAGACAACTTCCCAACACCTTTCATCGACCAAATCATCGATGACGGTGCCAACCATGAGGCCTTGTCCTTCATGGACGGGTTCTCTGGCTACAATCAAATCCAAATCCATCTAGCAGACCAGTATAAGACCACATTCACTACCCCATGGGGTACTTTTTCTTATCATGTCATGCCTTTCAGACTAAAAAAAGCAGGTGCGACATTCCAATGGGCCATGACTTACGTGTTCCATGACCTCGCACACATCATTCTCGCTTCTTCGGATGACCTCACTTCTTGATCCAAGCAATGAACTCAACATCTAGATGACTTATGGGTCATCTTTCAATGATGTCGACAGTACAATATCTGCTTGAACCCCCTCAAGTGTGTATTTTGCGTCACCGCTGGACGTCTCCTTGGGTTCATCGTCTCCCAACACGGTATCACAGTGGCCCCCCTCAAGGTCCAAGCTATCACATAAATTCCACCACCTAGGAATATGCACTAACTACAGAGCCTACAAGGCAAAGCCAACTTTTTACAACGCTTTGTCCTAGATTAGGCCACTCGTGCACATGGTTTCCTTCGCTTATTGTGTCATGATATCTAATTTCGATGGGACAAACATGCCCAAACCTCTTTTGATGATTTAAAAGAGACGCTCTCCAATGCCCCTTTGAATATTCCTCCTGACTATGATCATGATTACATACTCTACTTATCGGCCTCAACCATCTTAGTAGCATGATTTCTCATCCAACTAGGGGATGACGGTCACAAGCTTGTTATTTACTATATGAGTAAAAACTTTTCAGGACCACCCCTGAAGTAAAACCATGAAGAGAAACTCTCCCTTGCAGTTGTCCTTGCAGTCCAAAAACTACGTCATTATATCTTTCTTCGCACTACCAAAGTCGTGGCAGATTCCAATCCCATGCAATACTTGCTTAGTATATGAAAAATTAATGGTAAGTTTTCTTGATGGATCGTTATTCTTCAGGAATACGACCTAGAGTTTTCAACTCCCAAATACAAGAAAGCACTTGTTCTCACCGAACTTATCATGACATTCCCCTTCGACACTACAAGTTCACCCATCAACATGGATTTTCCTAATGAACACCTCTTCTACATCCCCTCGAATGACCCCCGGTATGGCGACCTCCTTGTCTACCTTCTAACAAAGAAGTTTGGGACTCATATCTCACGAGACAATCGTCAATGCATTCGCCATCAAGCCCATCACTACCTCCTCATTAGTGACATTTTGTACCGTCGTGGGGTCGACACCATACTTTGCTGATGTTTGACCATCGACGAGGCCGACCGAGTCTTGAACGATTTTCATAGTGGCGCTTGCGGGGGACATCTCTCAGGAATGTCCACCGTCCAAAAAATCATTCGTTCCATATATTTCTGGCCCACATTGTTTTATGACTACATCCACGCTATTAAGAGATGTGACAAATGCCAACTTTATGCAAACAAATCACGAGAACCACCTGCTCTTCTACATCCAGTCATCACTGCCAGCCCCTTCTGCAAAAGGGGCATAGACTTCATGACATGCAATCCTCCATCTAGAAACAGACACAAGTACATCATTGTGGTAGTATATTACTTTACCAAATGGGCCAAAGCCATGCCTACCTTCAATAACATCGCCGACACAACAATGCATTTTTTCTTCAACCACGTAATTACCTACTTCAGAGTCCCATTGCAGTTAGTCTCCGACCACAGTAAGAACTTTGAGAATGAGATATTCGTCGAACTCTCCTCAAGGTTAGGCTTCTCCCATGAGTTCACCTCCCCATACTACCCTCAGTCCAACGAACAGGTCGAGGTTGTCAACAAAGTCCTCAAAACCATGTTGCAATACACTTTCAACAAACATAAGACCAATTGGCATCATATGTTGTTTTCATCATTATGGGATTATCGTACGACACTCAAAACCTCCACTAGTTTTACACCATTTCATCTCGTCCATGGGATTGAAGCCACCCTCCCCATCAAATGCGAAATTCCCATGTTGTGCACTGCCATCGAACTATTACCTGAGACTGCTCCAATGGAGCAGCACTTGCTGAACCTAGAGTCACTGGATGAAGATTGTCGATCTTCATTATAAAATAATGAGGCAGCTAAAAAATGGTCTAAAGCCACCTTTGTCTGACATGTCAACCTTCGCTCATTCAACGAAGGAGATCTCATCCTAGCCTACGATATCTCTCACGATACTTTCGGCCATGGGAAATTCGAGTCATTGTGGCATGGACCCTAAATCGTCCAACACTGCCTCACTAAAGGTGCCTACAACCTGGCCTCCCCAGAAGGCTATCCTCTCAAAGAACCCATCAACGGGTTGTACTTAAAATAGTTTTACACTTGAGCGTATTCACTCTACACTAGGATTTTTCTTTTGTGCACATTTGTAGAGTTTTTAGTCTTCCTTTATTCCTTTCATGGATTATGTCTGATCTACCATTCATGTTATTGACAGATGTCTCCTCCATCAACCTACCACATCGATTACACTGACGGAGCTAGCCACTGGACACAAAATCTTGCTTCGGCTGCATGGGCCCTCTATACCCCCTCACATGAACTACTCCACTCAACCGACATATGTTGTTGAAAAGTCAACAAGAAACATGTGTCTAATTTACTTGTCCCTTAATTAAATTAGACAATAAATATTAATCTATTATCTCATTCATAACTAAGTGATTTGGATTTGTAACATAACTATAAGTGTAGTTAAGTGAGTTAAGATTAGTTGTACTAGTTGTAACTAAACATGCACTAGTAAGAGTTCAGTTAATCAGTGAACTCACATGCAACTGAAGATTCACCATGGTTAACTACATGCATGTCAAATCCATTGGAGATCCAGTTGAGATAACAGGTGAAAGGGACAGTTGGCTATCAGTTGTGATTTTTTCACACATGCATTGGATATGCTTATGAGCATGTGCAAACTAGGAAATTGTATTCATTCGATTCATTGTGAGAATTTGGATTGCAAAGTTTGTGCAAATGAGGTAGGCTGTCTGAACATAGGAATTGGCACATGTATTTGCTAATTTGTGTATGACAATGTGAGATGATTGTATTGTACTGAGAGCTCTTGGATTAGAGTTTTGTATGAGATTGTTTCATGATTCATGATATACATAATATATGATAGTGGGGTTTTTAGCTTTATGCTTTCCTGATAAAACTTCTGTGTTGTGTGTTATTGATATTTCACTTTGTGCATTGTGGTTGTGATCGTGGTTTAATTGCTTCCGCTATAACAATAGTAGAAGCGATTCTATATTTAACAAGTGGCAAAAATTGTTAGATCAAGAGAATCGCAGGAGTACATTAATTTGTATCGAAATTTCTACATGGTAGCAGAGCCACGGAGGCCACGGAGCTACGGAAGTGAGGTGCGAACAAAATCGTATTCTCGTAGGTCCCATCTCTAGCAGGGTGCGAACTGTAGTACTGAAAACTACGCTCATTTTTAGGAATAGTAATTCTCACACCCTAGACAAAGGCAAGGTGCGAACTTCATTGGCATTCTCATAGGAAAATACACTAGCAAGATGCGAACTTCCCTCACCCTAACAATGAAGCAGGGTGCGAACTTGACAGGGCATTCTCGCAGGCTACAGTGGAGTAGGGTGCAAATTTGACAGGGCATTCTCGCAGGCTACAGTGGAGCAGGGTGCGAACTTGATAGGGCATTCTCGCAGGCTACAGTGGAGCAGAGTGCAAACTTGATAAGCAAGTTCGCAGGCTATACACAGGCAGGGTGCGAACTTCCCTCAAGTTGCTCTCAGGTGGGGTCCAAACCTCCCAGGGAAAGAGGAAAGTGAAGGGGTTGAGTTTTGGGTTGGATAACATTCGAATTTGCAAGATTTTCTTGGTGCGACACTTGATTCAAGATCGAAATGTCTTTCAATGGCTTGAGGTTGGAGTATGCACTCGAGGGCAGCTCTAAATACATTGCTTGGAAGGACAAGAGGGAGGCAGTGCTCGAAGACAATGGCTTGAAGGGTTACATTGACGTAGATGTTCCTAAGCTGGATGCGACAGATACTTCAAATCTTGATGCATGGAAAAAGAAAGTGGCGAAAGTGGGGAGGATTCTGTTGGAGGGAGTATGAGACCACATTGCCTCAAGTCTCCATGGGAAAACCAAACCATATGCAATGTGGAAGGTTTTGACAAATCTGTTCCAAAACAGTAGCAACCATAGGAAATTGGTGCTCAAAGATAAACTCAGGAAGATCAAGATGGAGAAAGGCGACAATATTCCAAAATATCTCACAAAGTTTGTCCAATGTCAGGATGAGATTGGAAGTGTGGGAATAACAGTTTGGTGAGCTTGGTTCTCCTAGGGCTTCCTAAGAGTTGGCACAGTTATCAAGACTCTGTCAATGGAAGGGAAAAATTACCAGATTGGGAACGACTATGGTCAGATCTGGTGCAAGAGGAGTTCAGGCGGAACACCAGAGATGGATCTTCATCAAAGCGTGATGATGAAGAGGATTCTGCTTTGAATGCCAAGGCAAGGAAAGAGAAAGGGAAGAAATCCCAATCAAATTCTGAGTCTAAAGTCAAGAGGCTAGATTTGTCCAAAGTGAAGTGTTTTCACTGTCATGAACATGGGCATCTCGCTACTAACTGTCCGCAGAAGAAGAAAAACAAGACGGTTGCTGGAGCTGCAATTGGTGAGGCTCTTGTCTCACAATTTGAGCTTGACTTCACTTTGATCACATGCATGGCATCAAGTGTTTCAGGATCAGTGTGGTATTTGGATAGTGGCGCTTCCTTCCACATGACGGGAGATAAAGATTCTTTCATTGACTTGGAGGAGAAAGATCTCAGAATGCATATAGAGATGGGCAACGATGGACAATACAGTGCGACTGGTATTGGTACCATTACCTTTCAGAGGGAGCCAGGTAAACCATTTCAATTGAAAAGTGTTATGCATGTTCTAGGTCTGAAGAAAAACTTAGTCTCAGTCGCAATGTTGGAGGATAGAGGCTATGATGTTGTTTTTAGCAGTGGTATAGCCTACCTGTGACATAAAGCAATAGGTCAAGTCAAGATGATAGGGATTCGAGTTAAGAATCTCTACATGATGTAGGTAGATGGTTGCGGTGCCATGATAGGAAAGGTAGAAATAGTGGTGAGCAGGGATGAGGGCGAATTATGGCATAGGAGATTAGGCCATCTTCATCATGGAGCCTTGAATATCATGAAACAAATATCTACTGGACTTCCAAGGGGAACACTTGCTTAGTCAGATCAGTGCAAGGGGTGCACCCTGGGGAATTATGTAAAGTCCACCTTTCATGAAAAGGAGAACCGTGCTTCGGTGATCCTGGAGAGAATTCACACGGATGTGTGTGGACCATTCTTGGTTGCTTCAACAACAAAACATAGGCATTGTGTTATTTTTGTTGATGACTTTTCTCGTAAATGCTGGATATTCTTCATGCAAAAGAAGGATCAAACATTCTCAAAGTTCTGTGAGTTTAAAGAATTTGTGGAGAAAGAGTCGGGGAAGCAAGTGAAGGCTCTAAGGAGCGATAATGGTGGAGAATACATCTCTAATGAATTCAAATAATTCTGCAGCAGATAAGGAATTTGAAGAGAACTCATAGCGCCTCATAACCCACAACAAAATGGGGTCGCGGAGAGAAAGAACAGAACAATCGTGGGTGCAACACGAGCGATGTTGCATGATCAGGGCCTACCATTACATTTGTGGGCAGAAGCATGCAATACTGCGGTTTATGTGCAGAACCATTGTCCTCATAGAGTACTTGGCATGAGTACATCTGAAGAAGCTTTTATTGGTAAAAAACCTGATGTTTCTCATTTTAAAATTTTTGGCTCATCTGTTTATGTGCATGTGACCAAAGATGCCAGGAAGAAGCTGGAACTGACTGTTGAAGTTGGGATATTTGTGGGGTACACAAAAACACCCCATAATTATTGTGTGTATTTGCTGAACAGTACGATGACTGTTATGCGACAGGATATAAAATTTGATGAGGGGAAAGCCATGCGGTTGTCGCTTGAGAGGGAGCTAGACTTTCATGCAGAAGAGGAACTGTTGGTTCCCAAGGATGAGTCTCAAGATGTGGATCAGCCACATGAAGAGGTTCATGGAGTGGAGGAAACCAATCAAGCAGATCCATCCATCAGAAGTGGCAGAAAGCGCACCAAGAAAGTTGATAGATTGAGACTAGATGCTGCACAGAATATAGGAGCCCCTATTTCACAGCACAGACAGAGACAGTCTCCTGATCGATTTGCTGGATACATGGCTCTTATGAGAAAATGTATTGTGATTGAACCATCTTCCTTTCAGGAAGCAGTGCAGGACCCCACTTGGGTTGATGCTATGGTAGAGGAGTATGACTTCATTGTCAAAAATAGTGTATGGGAAATTGTCCCAAGACCGATTGATAAATCAGTGGTAGGTTCAAGATGGATCTACAAGGTAAAGAAAGCTACTGATGGGAGTGTGGAGAAATACAAGGTTAGGTTTGTGGCCTGGGGCTTCTCACAGATTGAGGGGATAGATTATAGTGAGACCTTTTCACCTGTCGCTAGGTACTCTTCCATAAGATCCATCCTTGCACTCTCAGCACAGATGGGCTGGCGCATTCATCAGATGGATGTAAAAAATGTGTTCCTCGATGGGATCATTGAGGAAGAAGTGTACATTGAGCAGCCAAAATGTTTTGAGACCTTTGACAGAGAGTTGCATGTGTGCAGACTCAAGAGATCACTGTATGGGTTGAAGCAAGCACCTCGTGCTTGGTACACTTGGATAGACAGCTATTTCACCGGGTTGGGCTTCACCAAAAGTGAAGCAGATGCAAACCTATACCAAATTGTGGTGGAGGGTAAGCTTTTAATCATTGTTCTTTTGTTGATGATTTAATATTGACTAGTGATGAGCAACTGATATGCTCATGCAAGGAGGAACTTCCAAAGGAGTTTGAGATGAAGGATTTGGGCCTTCTTCATTATTTCCTTGGTTTGGAAATATGGTAGTTAGATGGTGAACTTTTTGTGTCTCAAGGAAAGTATGTAAGAGAGATACTGGGTAAGTTTCACTTGGAGGGCTGCAAACCCATGGATACTTCTCTTCCAGAAAACTGGAGGAAAGAGGATGCTACTTCTGGAGAGGTAGTGGATGCTACTATCTATCAACAATTAGTGGGTTCTCTAATGTATTTAGTGAATACGAGACCAAACATTTGCTATGTGGTTAACCAACTAAGTCAAGCGATGGTTAACCCTACCAAAATATTTTGGAAGGTGGGTAAGCATGTCCTGAGATATCTGAAGGGAACATCTAAGTATGGATTATGGTATAGATAGACGGATGAGGTGAAGTTGCATGGCTTCATGGATGCAGATTGGATGGGCAGCCCAACAGACAGAAAGAGCACATCAGGGGGGATCTTTAGTATCGGATCTACAGCTGTTTCGTGGTACATCATGAAACAAAGATCTGTGGCACTTAGTTCAGCGGAAGTGGAATACATGGTAGCGAGCCAAGCTACATGTGAGGCTATCTGGATGAGGAAGATCTTGGTTGGTTTGTTTGTTTCTCATTTATATCCAACAATGATTTATTGTGATAATCAGAGTTGCATTAAACTCTCAATTAATCTTGTGTTTCATGACAGATCTAAGCATATAGATATCCGGTATCATCATCTCAGAGATTGTGTGCAGTGAAAGATCATGTTGCTTCAATACATTCCTATGGAAGATCAGGATGCTGACATTCTGACGAAGGCGCTCACCAGGAGAAAATTCGAATATCATAGAGACAAGATTGGGGTGAAGGATAATCCCTTTCTTGTTGAGAGGGAGTGTTGAAAAGTCAACAAGAAACATGTGTCTAATTTACTTTTCCCTTAATTAAATTAGACAATAAATATTAATCTATTATCTCATTCATAACTGAGTGATTTGGATTTGTAACATAACTATAAGTGTAGTTAAGTGAGTTAAGATCAGTTGTACTAGTTGTAACTAAACATGCACTAGTGAGAGTTCAGTTAATCAGTGAACTCACATGCAACTAAAGATTCACCACGATTAACTGCATGCATGTCAAATTCATTGGAGATCCAATTGAGATAAAAAGTCAAAGGGACAGTTGGATATCAGTGGTGATTTGTTCACACATGCATTGGATATGCTTATGAGAATGTGCAAACTAGGCAATTGTATTCATTTGATTCATTGTGAGAATTCAAATTGCAGAGTTTGTGCAGAGGAGGTAGGTTGTCTGGACATAGGAATTGGCGCATGTATTTGATAATTTGTGTATGACAGTGTGAGACGATTGTATTGTACTGAGAGCTCTTGGATTAGAGTTTTGTATGAGATTATTTCATGATTCATGATATACATAATATATGATAGTGGGGTTT
>JZKD02S1807124.1:243798-256994 GCA_000966675.3 Picea glauca | reverse complement strand
TATACATAATATATGATAGTGGGGTTTTTAGCTTTACGCTTTCCTGGTAAAACTTCTGTGTTGTGTGTTATTGATATTTCACTTTGTGCATTGTGGTTGTGATCATGGTTTAATTTCTTCCGCAATAATAATAGTAGAAGCGATTCTGTATTTAACAAGTGGCAGAAATTGTTAGATCAGGAGAATCACAGGAATACATTAATTTGTATTGAAATTTTTACATATGTTTGGGCTCGACAACCAACAACCAAGCATAATACGCAACCATCATTGGCCTCCTCATAGAGGCTAGTCACCGCCACATTCGTCACATTAGCATTTTATTAGATTCCCAGCTTGTTGTCCTGCAACTCAACAATGTGTACCATACCCACGATCCTTGCCTTTTACACAAATACTTGCAAGTTAGACTCTTATCTTGACATTTTGATTCCATTACATTTACACATGTTCCACGATAATTCAATCAAATAGTAAATAATATGGATAACCTCGTGTTATATTGGCTTATATCACATCAATACATCATCACACATACATAAAACACATCAAAATTCTGTCACAACATATAGATTAGGAATCATAAAAATCATCACAAAAATACCATCACACGTGAACATTACGGAGATCATAAACCATGTATATCCATATATATATATAACAATCAATGTATCATCAATGTTTATAAAATGGTACAAAATGTACGTAGCCCATAGGCAAGTGAACCCCCCTCACCCCTATGAGCACAAAATAGGTGTCACACTGCCCTATATACAAAATGGGCTCCCAGGCCTCTATAAATATAAAAACATATACCAAGCACTCATGGTGCCTCTAGAGCACCCCCAATAGGTCCTCCATCTGGAGGAGGTGCCCCACCAACTGGGGGTCCTCTAGGTCCAGGGGGCAGTCGCCCAGTCATAGCTTCCCCCGCTATAGCTGCTCTGTGGATCAGGGTCTGCAACTCTGCCAGAAGGCCTACACACTATTCCAAGACTCCCTCATCCTGGATATGCATTCACATACCCTCTGGAACTCCCTATAGCACCACCTCCACCTAGCGATGAAACTCCTCTAACACCCTGTCAACCTCTACCAGAGGAGCATGAGGTGGCCCGGCACCGAGGTCATCGAATATATGCTTCCTTCTGGCTCTCATGTCATCTGCTGGCCTCACACCAACCTCCTCCCTTTGATGTCACTCTCCCACCTGCGGCAGTCTCACTGGCCCTTGATGAGCCGACTCTGCCACCACCTCTTCCTTTAAGCCTCGCGACCCCACATCTGCAAAAACACAACCAAATGATAGCATCAACATCCATCCATAATATAGACATATTCTAGACTATAAAAATCACAAAACATAAAGTACACTAACATACCTATCTGGTCCCAAACCTCCCTAGGAGGCAAAACCATATCTGGGTCCGGGCAGTAGTCCATCCCACCATACAAGTACCGCAGTATAATCTATGGCATATGGCACCACACATGCGCTAAGGTAGCCACCAAATAATGTCCACCCTCCCCACCTCCATGCTATAAAAAAATAGATTCCCACCGCATCAGTCATGGCTCCTGTTCCTTAGCCACCAAAAACAACACCCTAGGGTGCAACATGGGAACCCTCTCTAAAAACCACACCACCAAAATTAATCCAAAGGAAAAGTCACCAGAGTCGGCTGTCCGACACCGGTTAATCTTCCCAATCATCTTTGCATGCAACAACAACCCCCAAGCGAAGAAGTCCCCATTCAACACTCTCCGCATAATGATCAACTGACCACCACTGATCCACTGCATCACTAAGGACCCACAGATCCTCATAATCATAACAACGATACACTGATGCAACAAATCATCCATCGCCTCGATACGGACAAACAAACCTTACATAATGTTTGGTCCCGAACAATACCTCCATGCCACATCTTCCAAGTGGACACCCGCTGGAAACTGGGGATCAGCAGGTAGTGCCATTCCCTGAAAAGGGAGCCTTGTCAAGAAATAGACATCCTCTCTAGAAGAGAATCTTAACTGCTCTCCCCACACAATGAAACACCGCAGATCATTGTTCCACATCGAAATCAAATATTGCAACGGGTACTCTTGTGCCCGTATCAGTGGGAAGTTGAAGAACTTCAACAACCCATAGGCTTCCAAAAGTCTCCAGATACTCGACTCATCTCTCATAGCCTCCCTGAGGCGATCCCAATCCTGCTCTCTCCAATGGAATAACATACTGCACTGATCCCCTACATTCACACAAACAACACTTGATTAACCATCATCATTATTAAAAAAATCCAAAAAATATAATTTTTCTGCACCAACCTAGCTTTGCCTCAAGTGCGCAACTGTTACCCCCATAGGCGCACACACATGCACGCCTGTTCTTCACACAAGTGCACATAATTCACAGCTGACGAAGAAAAAAACGTGCATCAAATGTGCGTCTATAGCACCCACAGGTGCACATCAATGCACACCTATTCTCTTCACATATGCGCACTAATGCGTCGCTGTTAGAGAAACAACTGCACATAGTGCACAACTATATTTTGAACAGGCGCGAACCCAGTGTGCACCTATTTTTCCCATTCACGCGCCACCGTGCGTGGATATTTTCCACATAGCCACACATCATGCATGGGAGAGGAAATTATACTCATGCATCTCAGCACATGTATCCTTCCTTCTTCTATTCATTGGTGGACCCACCCCTACAAAAATCCCTACTACGGCCACCCGTACGACCCTGCCCAGAAAATAACCCTATATACTATGCAGGATAATGAGACCACTAACCTGGCTCTTGAAAATCCCAGATCGGTCGGATCGAACTCCCGTAATCATCAAATCTCCTCGAAAAATCGCTCGTCAACTCACTATGGCCGCAGGTACAAATAGGTGGCATTGTGGGCCCTACAACTATATATCGTACCCTTTTCCAAACTTCCACACTCAATTACAGGAGCTCAAAGTCTTTGTTTTCATATCTGTCTTCAGCCACGGGATCATGATCCCACCACCTACACAGTCACATTCCCTGGGTCACCATCCATACTCGTCCTCGGGGGAGCATTTTTCTCACATCACGTCCAGGTACGCATGCTCATGTTTAAAATTATCAAATAACTGTTATATGTTCTTTATATTCAGATATTGTTCATGTCATGTATTCGATTTTAATGTGTGCAGGTACTTAGGTCATCACAAATCCCCACAACCCCTTCAAGTATATGATCGACACTGGTATGTAGTCATTCCCTCTGAATACCAATTGTATCTCCTAGCCACACCCCCCGACATTTGCCTTTAGGATCCTCACATTTGGATCTGCAGTACTATCACCTCCACTGCATTTCGATACTGTCACCCAGTATCACTCTTCCCCACATGAGTTGTCCCAGTCATATTCCCCTTTACCATTTCAACACTCATGCTACTTTCACCACTTAGGGATGGGAGTCTCGATAGTCTTATGCATTTCCAAGAATCAACCACATACTCCTTCTCCTCATTTTTCTAGCTTTCCCAAAGGACTCCTAGCTTATTCCATCATGATTCTTCTTGACTACGCCTCCACAGTATCATTAACCCTCTATTTCATCCACAAACAATTTTCCCATCTGCAGATTTCCCTCCATTCATTCACCTTATACAGAAACCCACCTATGGGGCCCCCACCCTCCACTAGTTCTTCACACAACTTACGCCCTCATAGGCCAAGCCATCTTGCAATGGGGCACCCATTTTTGTATCTGCACACTTATCCCAAATTATTCTTTATTCATTTGGTAATTGTACAAAACCTTTGTTTCCAACATTTACATCACTTTTTGTTGTCGCCTTTAGCGACCTTATTTTTTTGGCAAATCAACCCCTGTCACCCTTGGTTGGGGCACTCATTACCTTCTACTCTTGTTGACATCGTCCATAAACCTCGAATATCCCATAGTCTACGTACCCCTAATCTCTGAGTTTGTCCAATTTGTCACACCTCTGGAAAAATTTAACCCACGTCTAGTCGTCCCCCTGACGCTAGATCCAATTTCATGGTTGTTGCCACTCATACTTCACATATATCCCCAACCAAGGGAATTCTTGAGTCTCATCTCATATTGGCTTCATCCATGTACCTCATCAGTTCTTGATCTCATCCAGTAGATTTCATGAATCCCTTTGCTTCTTGGAGTTGCGTCTCCTTTTCTGTCGACATCAACATAGTTTCCAGAAGGGAGACAATATATTGACTCTCATTACCTTTACAATAAGGAGTCTCAGATGGCACAGGGAGAACCATAATTTCTCTTTGTTGTCATTGACCCCCATAACATTCGACGTCAACACACTCTCATGTTACGGTGGGTCTTACTATGCTACTATTGCAGTTGTTTTATACTAGACGAAGATCTCTGAATTTTCTAGGCCATCAATGCCTACGAGTCATTGAAACTTATTACAGGTATCCTTGTCTCTGTTCAGAGTATGTTCAACATAAAAATTGTCATCTGCCATTATCAAACTGCCCTAGAGTGTGCTGCAGTTATCTAGATCTGCATACATCTTCAGTTACTATCATACATTTTTGAGTTACATGACATGAGCATGGGGCATGCCCGCCTCGTTTATATATAACTTTTATTTTCCCTACCTAGAGAAAGGTTTGGGTCCCACAGGTTCCCCTCTCCCTCCAATGGGTCTCTCTTGCAGTTCCTATCAAAAATATTTCTTACAATGGTACTCTCAGTAGAAGAAAGATTGATGTATTTTAGCTATACGTATGCTCCTAACCTCACACATTAGGGGTCATCTGTTATCACTGAAATTTCATCCGCAAATGGTCATACGAATCCAACATCTCCAAACACCTATTAGTTCATTCATAGCCCCAAAAATACATTTCCAAAGGGCACAAAAACTATACAACTGGTTATAAAATTAACATGCACAGAAACACTACAGGAAGCGCGTGCACGTGCGTAGGCCAAAGAAGCCAAAAGAGCGCACATGCGCCCGATGCGCGACTGTGTACGATAAAAGCCGCACCCTCCTGTGAATGACAAATTTATGGTTCTTTTTGGCCCCTCACCCACTTATGGTTCATCTCCCAATTCGATTTGACCCTCAAATCTGAGCTGAATCCGAGTGCGGGGTTGGTCAAATACCTAAGGGTGCCCTAAAGGGCCCCTTGTTCACACTAAAGACCGGTTGGATAATGCCTCAATATTTTCTATAAAAAGAGGCCATGGGTGCACTATGAATTCAAGAATCTCATTGTGTTTTTATGCTTCCTATATTATCCTACAAGGAACCTCTTTCCTTCTTGGAGCATACTAGCATCATCTCATTAAGCTATTCACCTCACCTCACCTCACCTCTTGAGGGAATAAGCTTGGATTTCTTCAACGTTTACTTTCTAGCTTGCCATTTGTAAGAAGAGATATCACATAGGGGATTCAAGAGCCCTCCCTTGGAGGAAGAGGGGATCCATAAGTCTCCCTTTCTCTTTGGTATTTTCCCACTAATATAATTTCTCCATTGGTGGCATGAATATTGGTCAATTGTTTGATTGATTTTGGTTCTAATTTCCTTATGCATTTTAGTTTTGTTTCTTTAGTTTTTATTAGCTTAGTTGTTTGTTTATTTCATGTGATTGAGTCATTTGATTCATACACTAACCTCTGTCCTGTATAGTAGGCCCAACTAGACTTGCAAGTTCCCTTCTTTTGCTCATAGGAGTGACGAAAAGGACGCAACACTAAGTGTTGAAGACAATATTCTAAGAAGGCAAAAGTTCAAGAAAGAAAAAGTTCAGGAGGAAGAGTGGCGAGAAATATTCAAAGTGAGGAGTCCTTTGAGGTTTCCAAGAATCAAAAAAGAGAAATCCCTCCAGGAGGGATTGAGATCGTTCCAGACCATCAGATATGGAAACGTTGCATAGAGAATAAGCCATGAGGTGTTTCTGCATTTCAGATTTTGGAGCATTTTGAAGTGTCGAGAGGTGGGATCGCCAAAGTCACGAGGTGAATATTAACTATTGGTTGTGAGGAGACATGTGGTAGTGGATTAGAGAATTCGGGAGTTAGAGGTCCGGAATAAGTAAGTGTGGAGTAGCTGTGCTTTTTGCGAAGTAGCGAAATACAAAAATACAACTAGAGCAATAGATCCAGGGAGACACGTGGCATAGACCAATAGATTCAGAGAAAGGTGTTTTGGGAGGAAACATAGGAGGAGGTTGCAATATCACCAGAGCCCAAAGTGGTGAAGGGATCGGCTCGAGGTTATAGCCCACGGTCACAGAGGAGAAATAGTCTAGCGCGAGACTAGTACTCACAATCGGTGTTGCCAAGCACTGGAGAGCGGAGTTGCAGGTATTCCAAACTTGCAGGTGACATCAAGGGGACCTGTGTGTGTATTAATTTTTTAGGGTCTGTTGAAGGCCTGAAGAACCAATTTGGTTCCATGAGTTTGAAGATCCAAGACCGGGAGGTCGTGCAACCCCGAGGAGAGAAGGGGGGGGGGGCGTGCATCAACTGGTATCATAGCATACATAATTGATTTCTGTAGGAAAAGGAGATAGATAAGTAGGTTGATATCATCAAGTGGTATTAGATACATCAGCACAATGCCACCTAGGAGACGTGCGGATCCACCTGTAGAAAATAGAGCTATGGAAAGAGAGATGAGAGAACTACGTGCAAGGATGGATGCCATGGAAACAACGCAAAGGAGAACACTTCATGCTGGAGACGTCAATGATGTCAAGAATGAAGAAGTGGAAGTTGAAGAAGATGTAGTAGAGGATGCTACAAAAGAGCACTTGCTAAAAGAAGTTTTCAAGTTAGACATCCCAATGTATGAGGGTAATTTGGATGTCGAAGAATATCTTGATTGGATATGAGCAATGGACAAGTATTTCGACTATGAATATATCAATGAGGAGAAAAAGGTGAAACATGTTGTCACTAGGCTGAAAGGACATGAAAAACTGTGGTGGGATGAACTATAGGCTGACAAGAGAAGAAAGGGAAAACAAAATATCAAGAGATGGGATAGAATTGTAGCCAAGCTAAAGGCTAAATTCATACCCAAGGACTACTAGATAAATCTGTTCAAGATACTGCAGAACTTGAGGCATAAAGGAATGACTATGAAGGAGTACACATAAGAGTTATACAAGCTGAACATTGGGGCTGGACAAAGAGAGAGAGATGAGGAAAAAGTTTCCAGGTACATCAACGACCTGAGATATGAAATCCAGGATGAAATCAACATGATGATAGTAAGGATAGTGGATGATGCTTCCCAGATTGCGTTGAAAGAAGAGGATAAGTTGACCATAAAGTAGAGTCAACAAATCATAGGTAGAAGTTTGAATAGAGGCAAAGTCATTGCCCATGGCAAGACGCAGAAGCCCAAGGGTGAGGTGGAGAAACCACATATTCACTTTGAAAGAGGAGGAAGTTGTCAAGGAAGACACAGTGGTGGTAGAAACTCTTTTTCTAGAGGAAGAGGAAGAGGCAGAGGAGGATAAGTAAAGTGTTATTCCTGTGGAAAGGTAGGAAACATGTCTTGGGAATGCCCTGAGAGAAAGAAAGAAGGAGGTGAAACTCACATTTCGGAAGCACAGAAGTGAGATGTAGAGGTGGAAGGCACAGAAGATGGGAGATCTTTGATGATGAAGAAGGTTATCTTAAAACTAGAGCCAGAGGTTGAAAATCTAGTACAGAGGAACAATTTGTTCAAAACAACTTGCAAGACTAAAGATAGAGTTTGCAAGGTGATAATTGACAGTGAGAGTACTGATAACTCAGTATCCACAGTGATGGTGGAAAAATTGGAGCTAGAGACGACTGCACATCCGATGCTGTATAAAGCCTCATGGTTGCAGAAAGGTCATCAGTTAACAGTAACTAAACAATACCTGGTTGAATTTAAAATAGGAGGATCTAGAGATGAAATTCTGTGTGATATGATTCCCATGGATGTATGTCATGTTTTGTTGGGAATACCATGGTAGTATGACAGGAATGTCATTCATGATGGGAGGAGAAATACTTGTACCTTGGAGAAGAATGGTAGGACACACATGTTGCTACCAATTGAGGAGAAGAAAGTGAAGGAAGAAGCCAACACGAACATACTTCTCATGAGTGGGAAGGAACTCTTTAGTGAATTTAAGAAGGAATATGAGATGCAGTTTGTTGTAGTAAGGAAGCCAAAAGTTATCCTTACAAGTACTTCTATGGAGGATCTTCCTGAGGAAATTCAGGAGCTGTTGGAAAATTTTGCTAACATATTAGTGGATGAGTTGCCAAGCTCATTGCCACCTATCATAAGCATTAGCCATCACATTGAATTGATACCAGGAACAATCCTGCTGAACAAAGAAATGTACAGATTGACACCTCAAGAGAATGAGGAGGTAAAAACACAAGTTCAGGATTTGCTAGACAAAGGTTTGGTCAGAGAAATCTCGAGTCCATGCACAATACCAACTGTGTTGAGTCCGAAGAAAGATGGAGGATGGAGAATGTGTACAGAATCAAGGGCCATAAACAAGATCACCATTAGGTATAGATTTCCATTGCCAAGGATGGATGAATTAATGGATTGTTTAAGTGGAGCGAACTATTTCTCAAATATACATTTGAAAAGTGGAAAACAACCTTCAAGACAAATGAGGGATTGTATGAATGGATTGTTATGTCGTTTGGATTAACAAATGCCTCGAGTACTTTTATGAGGTTGATGAATGAAGCATTGAAGGATTTTATTGGAAATTTTGTGATTGTATATCTGAATGATATACTGGTCTTCAGTAAAACTGAAGAAGATCATCTGAGGCACTTAACATTAGTGATGAGGAGGTTGCAATGGGAGAAGCTGCTCATAAATTTAAAGAAATCCTATTTCATGAAGACATAACTCATTTATTTGGGTTTTTTGATCTCTTCGAATGAATTAAATATGGATCCTGAAAAGATGAAAGAAATCAGAGAATGGTCTTCACCAAGGAGTATATTTGAGGTAAGAAGATTCCATGGATTAGAAATTTTCTACCGAAAGTTCATCAGAAATTTAAGTGAAATTGATGCACAAATGATGGATATAGTAAATAAAAGACAAGTCTTTCAAATGAACAGAAAAGGCTGATAAAAGCTTCAATATCTTAAAGGAGAAGATAAGAGAACAATTGATTCTAGTTTTGCTGGATTTCAGGAAGACATTTCAGGTGAGATGTGATGTGAGTGGAGTTGCAATTGGAGTGGTCTTGAGCCAAGATAATAGGCTTGTTGCATATTTCAGTGAGAGGCTGAATGATGCTAAGAGAAATTACTCCACCGATGATAAATATTTTTATGCTATAATTCAAGCCTTGAAGAAATGGAGGCACTATCTTGTCCCAAAAGAGTTTATTTTGTATAGAGATAATTAGGCTTTAAAATTCATAACCAGACAAGAGAAGTTAAACTAGAGACATGGAAAATGGATAGAGTTTATGCAAAATTTTACTTTTGTCATTAAACATATTTCTGGTAATGCTAACAAGGTTGCTGACGCATTGAGTAGGAGATTTCTAATTCTGCAGGAATTTCAGGTGAAAACCTTGGGGTTTGAACACCTTAAGGAAATGTATCATGATGATCCAGATTTTAAGGAGGAATATGAAGCATGTGTGAATCCTGTGCTCAGAGACAGAACCCAATGGGCCAAATATATGATTCAGGATGGGTTGTTGTTCAAAGGGTGCCAGTTGTGCATACCAAAGTGTTCGGTGAGGGAGAATTTGATGAAGGAAACACATAATGGAGGTCTAGCCGGACATTTCAGCCATGACAAAACATTTTCACAGTTGAATGGTTCATACTATTGGCCAGGTATGAGAATAGATGTGAAGAAGTTTGTGAACAAATGTAATATTTTCCAGTATGCAAAGAGGAAGAAACAAAATACTGGGTTGTATCAACCATTGCCTATTCCAGAGAGACCTTGGGATGCAATAAGCATGGATTTCATGTTAGGATTGCCAAGGACACAAAGAGGAAGTGATTCCATATTTGTGGTATTTGACAGATTTTCAAAGATGGCACACTTTATCCCATTCTAGAAGACAAGTGATGCAACACACGTTGCTAACTTGTTTTTCAAGGAAGTTGTAAGACTTCATGGATTGCCCAGGAGTATTATTTTAGTCAGGGATACCAAATTTGTTGGTCATTTCTGGAGAACATTATGGAAGAAGCTAGGAACAAAACTATCCTTTATTTCTTCATATCCCCCTCAAACGGATGGACCGACTAAGGTGGTGAATCAAAGTTTAGGATATTTGTTGAGAATTTTGGTCATTGAACATCATAACCAGTGGGATCAGATTCTAGCACAAGCAAAGTTTGCATACAATGACTCAATGAACATAAGTACCAGAAAGATTCCATTTTAGATAGTGTATGGAATGAATCCGAGGGGAGTGTCATATTTAATAGATCTGGAGTAGAGTGAATTTATGAGTGCTAGAGCCGAAGACTTCACTGCAGAAATGCGGGAGCTTCATATTCATATCAAAGAGCAGTCGCAAAGGAGAAACAATGAATATAAACACAGAGCTGATCAACATAGGAGGAAACTTCAATTTGAAGTTGGGGATCAAGTTCTAGCACATCTTAGGAAGGAGAGGCTCCCAAGGGGAACATATAATAAACTAAAGCTAAAGAAGATAGGACCGTGCAAAATCCCAAGAAAATTTGGTGAGAATTATTATGAGATAGAGCTGCCAGAAGATGTGGGTATATTTCCCATATTCAACATTGCAGGCCTGTATCCTTATAGGGAAGATGGAACCAGAGGACCTGAAGATAGAAGGAGATCTAGTGGAAAAAGCAGATGACTGTAGCAAAAAATCCACAGATGGAGCAGATCGTAGATCGATGAATTGGTAAGAAGACCAGAAGGAAAACATATTTTGAGTATTTGGTAAAATGGAAGGGATACTGTTGGCCCTTGGTTATGGAAATAAGTGAAGATCAAGGAAGAAAAGGTAAAATGTGAACTGCGCGGAAGACACAGTGACTGTTACTGGGTCAAAGTGAGCAAAATAGTAGAAAAGATGAAGCGAAGTCCGAGAAAGCAAGCCCTTGAATGAGGAGATCGAGGATGAAAGATCAACAAGGAAGAAGGATCATAGACAACAAATCAAGAGGAAAAATCCACCGTTGGATGCTTTGGACCACCGCGCGAGAAGGAAGGAAAGAATGGCTGGAGAAACCCTGAAAACACAGGTCAAGTTGACCTAGGGTTTTAGACACCTAGGGTTTTGGTATCTAGGGTTTTGACACTTAGTTCTTGGCCTAAGGTTGTTGGTGAGCTATTGTAATGTATAAATAAAGGTCAAGAGGACCTGGGTTGGGTTGGTTGGTATTGTTGTCACTATTGTTATTGTTAGAGAGTTTGGGAATGTATGAGGAGAGATTGCTATAGAGAGAGAAGTATTGTATCATGAGAACAATCTGTACTGTAAGATATTTAGTTGGGTGCGAAGATCAGACCTACAACTGGGTGCATAGGAAGGGGAGAGACATAGAGGAGAAGAAGGAATATCTGCTAGCTAAGAGCGCATATCAGAATTGTATGCTTCATCTTAATATATTATAAAGCACAGTTCTGTGGACATAGCTCTAGAGAGAGGGTGAACCACGTATTTATTATTCCGTGTGTGATTGATGCTCTGTCTTTGTCATTTGATATGCTGCTATGATGATAATGTGTTAGATCTAAGATATTGTTGTGTGTTTGTTTCCCTGAATCCACTTTTCATTCCTTTTGGTTGTAGACATCTCTGTCCTGCAACGCTCTCATAGCTACTTCGGGTGAGATTGCATCTACCTCAAAGGTGTTTCCGAAAGGGCCAATAGTTAGGGCTTGTTGGTGTGCTCTTGGAGATGAACCTTGGGTCTGCCCCTGTCCCAACAAATAGTTCCATTGTCAGGACCAGAATCTTCTTGAGGGAATGTCAAGGTGGTTTCCATCGAAGAATGATATTCAGAAGTGGATAGAAGATCAAGAAAAGGACTTTGTTGAAGCCTAGAACAATAACCCTAATCTTAGTATAGAGGGTTGGTTGGAGAGATATATCTTTAATGATATACACAAAAGTTTCTTTGGAGGAATACATCAGGAGCTATATGAGTGGTTAGCTAGGTTAGAAGATACCCAATTTGAGATCATATCTAGACCTCCTGTGGTTTGGACGTCGACTTTGATCAAGAAGGTCAAGAGAGTTGATAATGTCATGTCACGAGTAGTAGATCACTAGTTTGATAACACCATTGGAGGGTACATCACTAAATTTTCTGTTGACATAGTAGAGTCATATAGCCAAGCCGAGAGATATTTCTTTAGGGGACCTAGAGGAAATTTTTTACATTTTCTAAAGTTGAGGATCAAGATGCTATTGCATGAGAAGAACATCTTGAAGATACAATAGTTAGACGAATTCAAAAAAGCTAATGTTCAAGAATTCAGACAGCGACAATGACACAGAGGCTGGACATACGTGTAGTGGAAAAGCATTCAGAGAAGTTCATCTTGCGAACCTGTTTAAGTAGAGATACGGGGATGAGGGTTTCTACAGTGGAGAAGAGGCAGATTTGACGGATGAAGAGCATTCACAACCCATTGGGGAAGAGGAAGAGGAAGCTGAAGAAACTTTCCGGGAAGAGCCAGAAACTTCAGAAACTGTGCAAACTGTTGAAGTAAGTACTATCACTTCCCCTATTGTTTCAGTAGGACTAAGAAATCAGAATAGTAAGAATCACCAGAGTCCTTAGAGTCCTATAACTAGAAGTTCAACATATACTCAGACAGGAAACCTAGGAAGCTCTATGGAAGATGAGATGAGGCTCCCTATATTTAGGGGAGATGGATCTGAAGATCTTGATCAACACTAGTTTCTATGTGAAGCCGTAAGGAATATTAAGAGTGTCATCGATGAAGCTGTTAAAAGAGCTTAGTTCAACACTAACCTAAGAGATAATGCACTGAGCTGGTACATGACTTGCACAACCTAAGTGTTTTAGGATAAATCCGTAAGTGCGGACACAAACCGATCTCCCCAGATCCACCTGGATCTGGAACAAACAGTGACAGAATATACCGCTTTCCCTAGATCTAAAGTATTGAATGGACAAGAG
>JZKD02S1807124.1:210666-223507 GCA_000966675.3 Picea glauca | reverse complement strand
AAACCCCCCCCCCTCATTAAAGGTAGGATGGCAAGGGGGGTCCAAAATTGAATGTGCGCCATAGATCTGAGCGCTTCAATCCCAACTATTGAAACATGTGCGGTACCATTTCGAACCCCCCCCTATTAAAGGAAGAATGGTGGAGGGGGTCCAGAATTAGACCTCATCTGTAGATCTGGGTGCACGGATCATGGCCACACAGATACATGCCTCTTTTAAATCATATGCACCCAATCACCAACTTAGGAAAAGTGGGCTTTACCCATTTCATACCATCTTTGGCCCTTCCTTCTAAATGACCTTGGCGCCAGGACCATGGGACCAACACCCCAGGGGTTTAACATTTCTCATTTTGGGGTTTCCTAATGCAATGGAGGAGAGACCCCTTGTCCTTTGAAATCCCAATAGTCGAAACTGCAATGGTGCTTAATCACATGCCACGTGTCCCTTGGATGGACGATTGAGATCTTTCTTTGATCAATGGTCCCGATTCTTTCAAGACTACACACACTGAGGATACATGATGTATCTCTTCCTTATTTTCCCGATGACTAGAACCAAGAAACGGCTCAAGCACTGCCACCTATCCCTACAAGATTGGATGACCATGATCATTTCGTGACTTTGTACATAAGGGATGGGCCCATGTGCTAATCCTCATGCAAATTCATGGCTCCGGCTTACCCGATGACCATCGATCTGCTCCATTGATGGATCCTCACCATTGAGAATAGTCTTGGCTGTGGCCTTGGATAAACTCATTTGGAGGGTTATCAAGCCCCATTTCCCCATGCTTTACAACATGGGCTCGAATCTTAAAGGGAACCCCCCCCCTACAATAATTGGTGATAACAGGAGGAACCTCACTCAGTTTTGTATTGTTCATAGGGAACAATAGGGCATGGAAGAACTTCTGCAAAGAGTGCACAACTGTCTTCAAAGTCAATATTGAAGGAATTATGTTCGCAAGGAGGGCATGATAGATTTTTTTGACTCGAAATCTCAAGAGGAGTAGAAAGAACCATCCACAAAGAAGTGAAGTTTTGGAGGAGGACCTGTTGCAAGGCGTGCATAGGATGAAATTTTGACTAAGTGTCGAAGAGAATATTCTAAGAAAGAAAAAGTTCGAGAAAGAACAAATTTAAGGAGGAAGAGTGGCGAGAAATATTCAAAGGGAGGAGTCCTTTAAAGTTTCCCAAAATCAACAAAGAGAGATCCATCCAGGAGGGATTGAGATCGTTCCAGACCGTCAGATATGGAAACGTTGCATGGAGAATTAGCTGTGAGGTGTTTCGACATTTTAGAGTTTAGAGAATTTTGAAGTGTCGAGAGGTGGGATCACCGAAGTCGCAAAGTCAAGAGGTGAATCTTAACCATTGACTTTCAGGAGACACATGGTAGCAGATTAGAGAATTGGGAGTTAGAGGTTCATAGGAGGTAAGTGTAGAGTAGGTGTGATTTTCATGAAGTAGTGAAATATGGAAGTACAACTCGATCGACAGATCCAGGGAGACATGTGGAAGAGACCCACAGATTCAGAGAAAGGTGTTTTGGGAGGAAATAGAGGAGGAGGTTGAAATATCTCTAGATATTGAAGTGGTGAAGGGATCAACTCGAGGTCACAGAGGAGAAAGAGTCTAGCGTGATACTAGTACTCACAATCGGTATTTCCAAGCACTGGAGAGAAGAGTTGCAGGTAGTCTGAACTTGCAGGTGACATCAAGGGGACCTTTGTGTGTATTAATCATTCAGGGCCTGTTGAAGGCCCAAAGAACCTATTTGGTTCTAGGAGTTTGAATATCCGAGATCCGAAGGTCGCGCAACCCCAAGGAGAGAAGGGGGGGGGTGTGCATTAGATAGGTCGTACCCAGAATGGATTTTGCACATTCAGGAAAGATTAAGGTTTAAATGCCAGATTCCAATCAAAGGGAAAGAATGATGGGATTTGATAGCTTCCATGATGTAAATAGATATGATGACAAAGTATTGGGAAGTTATCCCTAGGATAGGTGATGATAATATAGGGAAAGGAAATAATTTATGGTAGTAATTCCATTTGATGCATGATAGTAATGATGGTACATGCCACTATGAATGGACATTACTACGACCCTATAGTTGAGTAATTTCAGGAATAATTTATCCTCAACATATTGTACATCCTGACAACCACACTTTGCTTCATTATGTTTGCAAATAAATCCAAGAATACAATCAAGAGTCGAGTGAAGAGTATCATAAGTCAGAAAATTTGCATCACATACTTGGCCGCCATAGTCATTTTAGCACATAAATTCTAAACAATAGGTAATATTTAAGGAAAATGAAGGCACTAAGCCTTCACATAGGATAATGGCCTCCCCAAGTAAACCCCACACACAAGAAAAAAACAATGTGGTCTAAGAAAAATAGGTGCACAAGCCCAAACTACCAACCAATATAGATTTCATAAGCCCTTGGTTAGGAAAGATTCCCCAGTTGTGATATGCAGACTATAATGTGTGATACCAAGTGAAATTCCCTTAGCTACACTTTGACAACTAAACA
This sequence comes from Picea glauca, assembly GCA_000966675.3. Lineage (NCBI taxonomy): Eukaryota > Viridiplantae > Streptophyta > Pinopsida > Pinales > Pinaceae > Picea > Picea glauca. The sequence continues at coordinate 220,960 of JZKD02S1807124.1, read as the reverse complement.
CATATAATCCAAGGGGAAAACAAAAAAAAATGAGTAGTAACCAAACAATGGGTCAAGTCCCTCGAGTAATTAGGGATACTAATTTTGGTAGACATCCCACACTTTGGTTGCAACCCACCTATTAGTGCATGGATATGATTCTTTATTAGTTGATTGCATGTTGGATTCCTTTGACTGAAAAGGCCATACCCAATTGACGATAATTCCATGCACCAAGTTTTAGGCCTTTCAACAGAGGGAGAGGACCCAGTGAAAGTGCTAAAGGCCAAGGATGAATTCCATGAGGAAATATACACCAAATGTGATATGTACAGGGGATCAAAAGGGGTGATGATTTTGGAAATCAATGACCAATGCATCCACTTCACTACACAAATAATTTCCTGTAATTTACTACACAAGTGTCTCAAGCATGAGTTCCTAATAAACATAGTTGTTGTAGTGGAATGATGCATTGAAGGATTCTGAATGGCTTGGGTGAGATACTTAATGAAAAAATTTGTTGAATATTTCCTGGAGGCATAGGACTTGGCATAATACTTAGGTAAATAGATTCATTATAGTTGGATCATACTATTGCTTGCCATGATTCTGTGGAGGCCCCCACCAGGCCATGAGGATGATGTAGTCGACTTGAAATCCTTCCCCACACCCAAGTTCCTCACACTGTAGTACAATAAGGAAAACCAACTCCAAGCATCGACTAACAAAGAATTTCAAAAATCGTACACCCAACTCATTCAAGCGACTGATACAACACTACAAATACCAAGAAATATTATTGATAGGTATGAATACTACCTCCACTTCGAATGCACTTTTCATAATGTCTTTATTTACCCAAGAAAAAACACAAAGGAATAAATCACCATGTTTTCATTTTGTATCATCGAGGACGACATCAAGTAGGGAATTATAAAATATCCGGACCACCTTAAACCTACACCTACTGAGGATCCCAAGTTGCTAGAGGCATGAACCAAAAGGATATGGGAAAGAAAAAGGGTATAAGAATATCAATGTGAGGACAAGGAGCCTATGGTTGAGCAACAACAGGAGGAGACATCCCAAGAAAAGCACAAAAAACCCATGGGTCAAAGGACACACACTAATGTGGGCAAGAAAGCTGATAAATGTATGGGGCCCAAGTGGAAAAAGACAAAAACATCATTGGCATGGAATCCACCTTCAAATAAACTATTGAAACCGATTAACCTCAATTCAATCCCGGATCCTGATGACCAAGCACGCACACCCACTCCCCCATTAGAGATCCACTCTACACCCATCGTGGAGGAGGTCCCCTTGTAGTCCACAAAGAACATAGTGGGACCTGATCAAGGAAGTAGTACATGGTCGGATACCAATTCCCCAACACAATTAGCAAGGTATATTATTGCACCCATATCGAGACTTGTTAATGAGCTCAAGGGGAAACTGTTCATGCAATAGATCGTGAAAAAAGAGGTAATGAAAAAATTCAACACATTGTATCGACAATTGGAAATTATTCCATCATCTATGGTCCAACCACCAACATAACATATGAAAACTAGTAAGTCATGCCCAACATCATCATGCAATAATACCTAGTGGAGAGTGATGTGCTTAAATCCAGTGGTGGTCACCACTTGGGATCCATCCAATTAAACCGAGCTATATTTGGCGAAGGTGTATTCACAATACCTGTAAACTTATGTGGCCACAATCGTGAATGAATTGGGGGATATGAATCAGGCTCTCAACCAATCTTATGAACAATCACAAAAATGACATGAACAATAAACTACCACCCATAGAGACACCTAGGGCCAAATTCACCAAGAAATATTGGTCCATAAGGAAATTGACACTACATATGAAAGATATCAAGGAACTTCATACAATGGAAATCACTATGCACTCCTCATTAATTAGAGCAATAGACAAGGATTTTGAGAAAGTCCCCCATAAATAAGAAGAGACTTTGGACCTCCCCACTGCATGAAAACTTGGAAAGTTCAAGGAGAAATCTCAATATCTAGAAACACAAAATCTAGAGCTCCAAAAAATCTCCAGCACCCTCCAATAGAGAGTTAGGAGTTGCAACAAAAAATAGCAATGTTAGAAGAGGAATTGAAATGGGGAAAATGCATATCATAGACTTAGCAGGGGTCATTGAATATAGATTAAAACTCTAGACACACTTCTAGAATGCCCTTAAATTCCATGCTATTGATGATCAAATCCAAGAAACTAAATCCCATATCATGCAACAACAACAAACATTGTCCTCCCTACCCCTTGTTGAATAACAAGAGGCCATGAAATCAATTGCTAGAAATATTTGGGAGATTACGAAAACCCACACTGAACAACAAATGGTGTCAAGCATCATAATAGAAACAACAAATAAAGCCTAGTTTTATTACAACTAATTAGTAGCGACACAAGCAATGAAAACCCCCACGACCATAAATATGGAACAAATCAACCTTCACGTGCCAACAACCTCATCGAATAATGTATGCAACTTGATGCACTGGCTGTAAGAAAATTTTGATGATATTGACAATCACTTCAAGGAATTCATCTAGGAACTAATGACAAAAATTCTGTCAACCTCCTCTATTGTGCCATAAACAACGTTGTTGGCTTGAGGACAAGCCAATGAATAGTGTTGGGGGTTTGTTGGAACTTAAGGTTTAAATATCATGTGTGCACTACAAGTCAACAATGTGTGCACATTGAAACATATGCAAATAGTGATGCCATATTTCATAGTTTGCATAAGCCAAGGATTAATTGCATGTGCCAACCCAATTTTTCATTGCACACTCCAACCCATTTTTTACTGTGAGAAAGAATGTAAAAGAAAGTGCATGCAGATCGAATCAACGCGTATCTTTTTGAAATCATTATAACTGACTTTGTAACAACCCCATTGATAATGGTTGAGGTTATGGATAAGCTAGAAAGTTATTTATGATTGCCATGCCCCGTGAAATATGTAATGTCCCCTAGCATAACTAAGGAATATTACTACGCTAAATACACAAAACAATTTTTTTTCTTGGTAATTCATTCCCTATAGCTTACCAACTACAAATGATGCACATATTAACTAGATTATAATGCCCATAATTAAATTCATCTAAAACATTATAAATGTACATGAATGTAGCTAATAAATCATCTATAACAACACATAAAACCATTCTCATTCACATAATAAAATTCATAGCCATAGGATTCATAAGAAAACTTAGATAATAGATAAACAGTTTTCTTTAAAATAAAGTTTGTGCAAACAGATTCTTGGGAAAGATGTTCCACCCAACCATAAACTTGTTGTTCCATATCTCAACAACAAGTCACCCCTGATTTGGGGCTAGGGATCCACAAAAGAAGGGTTCCTCTCACAGTCCACCCATAGCTTAATACCTCACAACCCACTGGTATTCTCCTACAACTATATTGAATTTCCTCCATCTCTATTCCTCTTGACCTACCCAAACTAAGGAATGTACCCCTTCATTTCTCTCAGTCCATCAAGCATCCCATTCATTTATAAGGGTCTCTCTAGCTCAGGTAACTAGGAATCTCTCTTCTAGGAACTCAAGGGAATTCACTACTAGGAAAAATACCATTAACCAATAACAACCCTTGTTGTTACAGTGCAACTCCCATAGGAGTTCAGTCTTCAGGCCTAACAACTTGGCCCTTCAATCTTCAGCTCTAAAACACTCAAAAAATGCTCCAACATGCTTCATAATTATTCCAGCCTCCTTGATCTAGCTATGGTGCTCTTTTTTCCTTCTCTCCCTTGTTGTTCATGCCAAAAAAATGAATGTGAAAGAACTACCAATTTTCCCCATACAAATTTTCTCTATTTTCCAAAGAAAGTTGACTGCTCACTCTCACAAATGTTGAATGTACTTCAGCCCCATTCTCTTTAATAACTATGGGATGTGACTCTAACACCCACCCTATGACATATATTTAATGATTGGGCTCTCATACACTCAAACGAAAATAGAATGTTTCCCCAAATGATAATAAAATTCAAAAATATGGGTTTAAATTAACACCCATAAATTATTTCCCCCTTGGGCCCCTCTTAGACATTCCCCCTTTATTGTGGATTAATCAACCCCCATCTATGCCCATATTCTCAGCAATGGATATCACATTATATTTATTAAAATTCAAAAAATACATTTAGTATATTACATCGCTTGGCCATAGTCACATTCATATCTACACTATTCATTAATTAAACTAGGGATTATAGTGGGGATGTTGCAAAAGATATGGATGGATGCATGTGGATATGTAAAGGGTTGGGATTGTTGAGTAAATATAGCTCGTTCATGATTGTAGGAGGGAAGTAAGATAGAAGAGGGTGAGAGTTCCAAGTTCAATTTTGTAATATTTTTTGCATAAGTTTGTTGTTCAAAGATAGTAAATGTGTATGAATGAGAAGAAACATATATTAGTGCACAATTCTTCTATGTTCTGATTAAATGTTGATACATTTTCAGTATGATTTAGCCTCCGTGCATGAAACTATATCTGAATTATGTTGAAATGAATGAATGGAAGATGGATACTTTTCTCTCTACATTTCATGTGTTATGGTTTGGATGTATGTCTATTTATGTTCTTCTACATAGTAATATATCAATAAGCTAGAATGAATGGATTTTTATTTCTAGAGGTTTTATGTATGTGTTGTCCCTTCACAACTTGCACAAGACTAATGGTGTATGTGATTCTCATGGTGTCTCAAGTGAGACCTTCTTTGGTCCTTGCCTGAAGATTGAATATGACAGTGCCTATGGGTTTATGTCACACACCCACTACTACAACTTAGATTTTTTTGTCTTTTCCTTCGAGGAATAGAATCCTCGAGACTTTTATGGGGCCTAGCACAGACCCTTTCCTTCCTTAAACTCCCTCAAATGACCACAAGATGGCCTTAGCACAAGCGCCTTTCGCAACTCACAAGTCAGGAATCAAGACCCTCGACTCCCCTTTCTCCAAACACCGATACCCAAGATGATATGCAGGTATGGCTCCCTCCTCACTAGCACCTTCTACATGTAACCGTGGTCTAGGCCAAACACTAGCACTACTTGCAACCTCGCTAGTTGAGGTGTTGAGTTCTCGTGCTCCTCCTTTGCGAATCCCCGAGACGTGAGAAGTCATTGTTGTGTGGACTTTGCCGAAGCGACGTGCACACGCCACTTGTCAACCCTGCTATACTCTACTCACGAGTTGTGTCGCCGCTGCCCGTTGCACGAGACCTTGGCTCTCGACATTTCATGGCCTTAGCGATCAAGGTGCAACTTCTTCATCTTGCGAAACCCTGAGCCATGATAAGTCAACAGTGGTTTGACTCTTCCCCAGTGTGACACGTGTCCACCACCTGTTACCCACTTCCTAGGCTAAATACTAGCGCTACTCGCATATCGCGACTTTGTGGGTTGGAGTGTTGATCCCTCATGCTCCTCCTCCACGAGTTCTCGAGATATGATAAGTCAACAATGGGTTGAATCCTTCCCATGCGACATGTGTCCATCATCTATCACCCGTTCCCACCTTTCTCTAGGCGCTCGTTGTTACGCCACCTGTCAACCATGCGGTCCCCACTTAAGGATGGGTCATGTTCTTGCACAAGCCCTCGGCGCTCGAAAATTCATGACTTCTACAATTGAAAGGAAACTCTCTCAAGTTCCGAACCCCCGATAGGCGATACCCACAAAGTTTCTAATCTAACGGTTCCCCTGTGCCTTGGATTCAATGGTCACGATCACGTCGTGGTCTCGCGAATCATGAGTTCATGCAGCCCTAGGGCCTACCCTTGACCTCTCCAAGTCATGAGTCAGTGAAATGATACTCTCCTGCCTATATAAAGGATAAGATCGACGGTCAATAGGGCTCCATCAGATCCTTGGATCTACAGTCCTAGGTCCCATCGCTACTTGCAGAGACTGAAAGGGGCGAGGTGTTAACGCCTGGGCTCCTTCTCTAGATCCATCGGTCTTGATAGACCTGGGGTATTCCCAAAAGGATTTCGACCATTCATTTACCAAATGATAGGGTATTCCCTCTTTCTGTAATTGGGCTCGCTATCCCTTCTGAGATTGAATCACGAAATTCCACTTCTCGGGCTTCAAACTCCCATGACTCTGAGACCTTAGAGAGATATCCTTCCTTGCATAAGGTTTCTAGACTTAACCATTTATACAGAAACCAATAGTGACATATAACATACACATGCATCCATTATTTCCAGTTTAAAACACCAGGCAATCATTCTACATAGGAATTATTATGGGAATATAAATACAAGCATGCATTCATGATATTTAGCTCGAAATACAAGGTATAAAACACTTATCAAATCTAACAGGCGTGATGCAACTGCTGAGAGGGGTGCTCGTTTCCACCCAAACATAGGCTCAGTGACTCCAAACGGATTTACCACTAGCCACCCCCGAGCTAGACTACGATGCTTTGAGGTTCAGTCTCCTACTTCCAGCTCAATAGAAATCAAGGACGAAGGTTACTCGCCTTCTCCTGATATAGGAAAACAATCCAGGATGAAGGTTACTCTCCTTCTCCTGTTATTCAGAACTCCCTGCATTTCCAGGGTTTCTCCAGTTCTCTTATGCGATTTTCCATTGTGCGTACTGCTCTCCCTTTCCACATTTCCTCCCCTGCCAATTTCTATCTGCAAGGTTGCGTGTGGCACGAATTCTGCCATCCGTGGTCAAATATGAGGGATATTACGGATGGGTGGTTCACCCCCATCCCCTCATTAACTCTTGAGGAGCATCCCCACCTACCATTCTGACGTGAAATCCCTTCCAGGATTAGAGAGTTGCTTTGGTTTGTGAGAAAGTATAAACCAGTACAGTACTGGCTCGGTGGAAGTTAATGAAACCATTTCAGGTCCCTTTCACGACCTCTCATTAGCCATCGTAGTCTCTTTTAGCACATCCCCCTCCCAGTAGTCATGCAACACATATTCATAACATAATTTACATTCATCGACCTTTTATACAAAGGTCTGTCAAGTCAAACATTCACATCTTTGAGTTTGCCATAGTTCTTGGCCAATATAGTTATTTTTATAGACTGGGGGAAATAGGGTGTTACAATTCCATCCCCCTTAAAGGAACATCATCCTTGATGTTCTTTCTATCAATATGATGTGTATGTACAGAAGTAAACAAAATCGGATATGGCCGTTTCATGCCATCTTCCATTTCCCACGTAGCCTCATCTGGGCCAAAAATTTTCCATTGCACCTTGACTTGTGCAATGGTTTGGTTCCTGAGTGGGGTTTCCTTCCTGTTCAGTATGCATTGAGGTTCTAGCAGGAATTATCCCTCTGGTTCCACCTGGAACACTGACCAGTCAATTATATGATTAGAATCATGTACATATCTCTTCAATAATGAAACATGGAAAACATTATGTGCTTTTACTGTCGGAGAAAGTGCTAGCCTATAGGCTATAGGTCCCACTCTATCTAGAACTTTGAAGGGTCCACAATACCAAGGTGCCAACTTGGCACAAGATCCCATCCTCAGGGAACTCTTCCTGGGCCTAACTCTGAGATATATGTGGTCTCCCGTCTTGAATTCTCTCGGAGTTCTCTTTCGGTTGGCATAACTTTTCTATCTGTTCTGAGCGACCTTTAGATTTTGTTTTATCTGAGTCACTTGTTGTTCCATTTCTTTCAACATGTCAAGTCCAATAGTAACTCTGTTCATAGGATTACTCCAACTGACTGGAGTATTGCATGGTCTACCATAGAGGACTTCGAAAGGGCTCATCTTCATGGATTCTTGGTAGCCATTGTTGTAGGCGAATTCCACCAGTGGCAGGTAATCTTCCCACTTTTTGGGTTGATGCATTACATGCATCCTTAGCATGTCTTCTAATATTTGGTTCACTCTTTCCGTCTGTCCATCGATTTGAGGATGATAGGTTGTGCTAAACAATAATTTGGTCTCCAGACCAACCATCAAGGATTTCCAAAAGTTGGAAGTAAATTTCGTGTCTCTGTCAGACACGATCTCCTTAGGCATACCATGTAGTCTGAATATCGCCTTCATGAATATGATGGCGATATCAATTGCCTTGCAAGTCGATTGGACGAGGATAAAATGGGCAGAATTTCTCAATTTATCCACCATTATCATGATGGAATCATTCTGTTTGGTCGATGTTGGTAATTCGATGATGAAGTCCATGAAAATGGTTTCCCACTTCCATTCCGAGATTGGTAGAGGTTGTAATAATCCTGCTGGGTGTCGGTGTTCTGCTTTAACCTGTTGGCATTCTATGCATTTGGCTAAGTACTCAACTATGTCTTTCTTCAATCCAGGCCAATAAAATTGTTTCCTGGTGGCTGTGATCATCTTCTGGTATCCGGGATGACCATTTTATGGTCTTTTATGTAGTTCATCCATTATGAACCTCTTCAAGTCATCACATTCTGGAATATACAACCTATTTTTATAAGTTAGCAGACCTCCATCTATCATCTAGTAGCCTTCATACTTTATTGTTGTGGGTTCTTGCTCCAGGTACGAGGTCACGGTCTGGAAGAATGTGTCTGTTTCTTTTGCATTCCTGACTCTTTCCTTGACATTCATCTCGCAGGTGCTCACCACTGCCAGATGAATTGTTTTCATACTTCTGCTAAGGGCATCAACCACCTTATTTTCCTTTCCTTTGATATGTTTGATTTCGAAATCAAACTCACTAAGAAGGACCATCCACCTAGATTGTCTAGCATTGAGTTTTGGTTGGTCAAATAGATATCGTAATCCACAGTGGTCTATCATAAGTACAAATTTTCTTCCCAGGAGGTAATGCCTCCACATTTTTAAGGCATGCACTATGGTAGCCAGTTCTAGATCATGGGTCACATAGTTGACTTCGTGCTCATTCAATTTTTAGGATTCATAGCAGACTACACTTCCTCCTTGCATAAGTACTCCTCTGAGCCCTTCCTTGCAGGCATCTATGCACACGAGGAAGTCAGCTTCAGGATCAACGATATTCAACACGGGTGCGTGGGTCAGTAGATGTTTTAGGGATTGAAATCTTTCTTCACATTCTTGTGTCCACGTGAATTTAGCTCCCTTCTTCTGGAGGGCAGTGATTGGGAAACCAATCTTGGAAAATCCTTTTATAAATCTCCTATAGTATCCTGCTAAGCCCATAAAGGATCTGATATCTGAAACGTCCTTTGGAGTATGCCATTCCATGATAGACCTGGTCTTGTCAGGGTCTATTGCTACTCCTTCTTCATATATGACATGTGCCAAGTAATGTATTTGCTTCTGGAAAAAGTCGCACTTGCTAATTTTGGCATAGAGTTGATGTTCTCTTAACACTTGAAGCACAAGTCAAAGATGTTCCTCATGTTCCTCTCTATTCTTGGAGTAAATTAATATATCGTCAATAAAAACTAGTACAAATTTGTCTAGGAATTTGCTGAGCACATTGTTCATCAAGCACATAAAAGTGGCAGGGGCATTGGTTAATCCGAATGGTACTACCAAAAACTCATAGTGACCATATCTTGTCCTAAAGGCAATTTTGTGGATGTCTTCACCCTTGATTTGGACTTGATGGTATCCAGATATCAAGTCAAGCTTTGAGAAGATGGAAGCACCTCCCAACTGATCGAACATGTCATCGATCCTGGGTAAGGGGTACTTGTTCTTTATGGTTACCTTGTTTAGTTGTCTCTAATCTATACATAGTCGGAGGGTACCATCTTTCTTCTTTACAAACAGAACCGGTGCTCCCCATGGAGACACGCTGGGACGGATATAGCCTTTGTCCATCATTTCTTTTAGTTATAATTTAAGCTCAACTAGCTTGGGTGTGCTCATCCTGTAGGGTGTCCTAGACACTGGCACTTCTCCTGGTGCAAGTTCTATCGAGAATTCAATGTTCCTTCTCAGAGGTAGACCCGATACCTCTTCCGAAAATACATCTCTATATTCTCTTAGTGTGGGGTGATCTTCGAGGCTTGGGTTGTCATCTTCAGCTGATTCCAACACCTGTATCGCATAAAGTAGACATCCCTTTCTGCAATACTTTCTCATTTGAAGGGATGATATTCGTCTCACTGAGACAGGTTTTTGGATCCCTCAAAGGATTATCCTTTGTTAAGGTCCTAACCCGCACATAGGTAGATCAATGTATTCAGATGTAATAAAGGTCAATATTAATAAGGCCTTTCAATAAAATAGAATAAGGTGGATGTAAGAAGACCTAA
>JZKD02S1807124.1:192558-205333 GCA_000966675.3 Picea glauca | reverse complement strand
AGTCTGGCTTTATATGTGGCTAGCCAGTCCATTCCAATCAATAGGTCATATGATCCTAGGGGTAGTATGTTAAGGGTTGCTTGGGTGGGGAATTCACCCATAGTGAATTGGCAAGTTGGTATGACCGCTGCTACCTTTCTTTTGGTGCCAGTGGCTAACTATACCATCCATGGCTTGGTGTGTTTATGTGGCTATAATTTACACTTATCAACAGCTTTAGGAGCTATATAACTCAAATTTGAACCAGGGTCAATTAGAATAGACACTAGATGTTTGGTGATCATACCTTCCATCTCCACCACTGAAGCTTGGTGGTCAACTTGTTTATTATCCAAGGCTACATAAATTTGCGGCACACTCTTGGCCACTTCATTGATGGTGGTAGCTTCTTGAACATTGTAAATTATTCGACTGTTCTGTTGTTGGTGCGGGCAGTCCCTCAGTAGATGTTCTTCTCCACAACCCCAACATTTCAAGGGCTCTCTCTTTGGGTTATCAATCTTTCCTGGGGTAGATCCAGAAGGTTTATTTATGCTCTGGGAGGGGAAATTCTGTTGGTGTACACTTCAGGTTGGGAAGCTCATCCTTGAGTCCTTCTTATAGTTTTTAAATCTTGGGGATTTAAACCCCTTTTTCTAGAATACCAAACTATTCTTCTGCTTCCAGTTTTCGCGAGGTTCTATCTGATGCCCTAGATGTTCGTAACAATATCTTGCCTTTTGGATAGTGTCTTCTAGGGTCTTTGGCTCGTCAAAATCAATCCTATTCTGATAGTCCTTAGGTAGTCCACTGATGAATCATTGCACCTTTGCTTTCTCTTCTTTTATATAGGGTATGCACCTCAGTAATTCGAGGAATCTACTGACATATTCCTCTATGGTGCATTGCCCCAGTTTGAGTTCATAGAATTCTTTAGTCTTTTCGTCAAAATACTTTTCCGATAGATACTTCTTTCTGAAGTATTTCTCAAACCGTTCCCAAGATAGGTCCTCTTCGTGAATCCCTCTTACATTCTTAAGGTCTTCCCACCAAATGGAAGCCTTTCCATTCAAGTTGAAAGTGGTTATTCGGGCCTTCAAGTTTTCCGAGAAGTCATGGACTCTAAAATACTTCTTTAGTCCAAGTAGCCATGCCTCTACTTCCTCCCCTTTCTTTATTTCACCGTCTAAAGAGGGTGGTTTGGCCTTCTTGAATTCTTCGAGATTGTGACTCTTGGAATGCTTTCGATTCTTCCATTTTCTTTGGGAATAAGAACTAGTTCTACTACTAGAAGATCCCTCCGAGTCGCCAGTTTCCTTTCCAAAGGAATCGTCTGACGCTTGTCCCTTATCTCTGGGGTGGACCTTTCTTGAGGTACTCTTCCCAGTGTGGCCACTTAAAATACCATGTTTCCATATCTTAGGTGGACTTCAAATTTTCTTTGTCTGTTGTTAGTCCGTGTGACTGGTGTCAGGTTCATGCTGCAATTGTTTTTGTATGTCGAATAAACTCTGCAGCAAGACTGCATTAATTTCTATCTGCTTCTCTTGCTCTTTTATCAACCTCTCGTTGTCGGCTTTGTAGCTCTATAGTTCGACCATGAGGCTTCTCATAGTCTCAGCTATATCGGGAGGGGTCTCTACCACTCTCCTTTCATCAGACTCTTCATCTCTATTGTGGGAGCCATCCCCCACTTCATGGTGCATCACCATTCGATGCGTTTGTAGTTTCCCGTGGTTGATTGTCTGCTTGTTGTGCAAGAAAAACACTTATTTTTAGTCAACACTATATCCATTCGCAATCAATGCATAATTCATATTTTTCAAACACACACAGAGTAGGAATTTTCATTCTTAACTTTGGATTTTATTAAATGGGTTAAGATAAAAGGTTACTTCTTTTTTTTTAAGAGTACTTCAAATAGAGTTTCTGCACAACTCGTTCGTGAGCCCAAGCAGGCCAAGTGTTGTAACCATGCTCTGATACCAATTTGTCACACACCCACTACCGCAACCTATATTTTTTTGTCTTTTCCTTCAAGGAACAGAATCCTTGAGACTTTTATGGGGCCTAGCGCAGACCCTCTCCTTCCTTAAACTCCCTCAAATGACCACAAGCTTGCCTTAGCACAAGCGCCTTTCGCAACTCATGAGTCGGGAATCAAGACCCTCAGCTTCCCTTTCTCCAAACACTGATACCTGAGATGCTATGTGGGTATGGATCCCTCATCACTAGCGCCTGCTACATGTAATCGTGGGCTAGGCCAAACAATAGCACTACTCACAACCTCTCCAGTTGAGGTGTTGAGTTCTCATGCTCCTCCTTCGTGAATCCCTGAGATGCGAGACGTCACTATTGTGTGGACTCTACCGAAGAAACGTGCACATGCCACTTGTCAACCCCGCTATACTCTGCTCACGAGCTGTGTCACCACTGCCTGTCGCATGAGACCTCGACTCTCGGCGTTTCGTGGCCTTACTGATCAAGGTGCAACTTCTTCATCTTGCAAAACCCTGAGCCACGATAAGTCAACAGTGGGTTGACTCTTCCCCAGTGTGACATGTGTCCACCACCAGTTACCTACTTCCTAGGCTAAATACTAGTGCTACTCACATCTCATGACTTCACAGGTTGGAGTGTTGAGCCCTCATGCTCCTACTCCATGAGTTCCTAAGATATGATAAGTCAACAATGGGTTGACTCCTTCCCAGGTGACATGTGTCCATCATCTATCACCAGTTCCCACCTTTCTCTGGGTGGTCATTGTTACGCCACCTGTCAACCATGTGATCCCCACTTAAGGATGGGTCATGTGCTTGCACGAGCCCTTGGCACTCGATAGTTCGTGACTTCTACAATCGAAAGGAAACTCTCTCAAGTTCTGAACCCCTGATAGGCAATACCCACAAAGGTTCTAATCCAACGGTTCCCCCGTGCCTTTTATTCAACAGTCACGGTCAGGTCATGGTCTCATGAATCATGAGTTCATGCAGCCCTACCCTTGACCTATCCAAGTGGTGAGTCAGGGAAATGCTACTCTCCTGCCTATATAAAGGCTAAGATCGACGGTCAATAAGGCTATGTCAGATCCTTGGATCTATGGTCCTGGGTCCCATCGCTACTTGCAAAGGCTAAAATGGGTGAGGTGTTAATGCCTACACTCCTTCTCTAGATCCATCAGTCTTGACAAACCTGGGGTATTCCTGAAAGGATTTCGACCGTTCGTCTACCAAATGATAGGGTATTCCCTCTTTCTATAATTGGGCTCGCTATCCCTTCTGAGCTTGAATCAAAAAATTCCACTTCTCAGGCTTCAAACTCCCATGACTCTGAGACCTTGGAGAGCTATCCTTCCTTGCATAAGGTTTCCAGACTTAACCATTTATACAAAAACTAATGGTGACATATAACATACACGTGCATCCATTATTTCCAGTTTAAAACACCAGGCAATCATTCTACACAGGAATTATTACGGGCATATAAATACAAACATGCATTCATGATATTTAGTTCAAAATACAAGGTATAAAACACTTATCAAATCTACCAAGCGTGATGCAACTATTGATAGGGGTGCTTGTTTCCACCCAACCGTAGGCTCAATGACTCCAAACATATTTACCACTAGCCACCCCCGAGCTAGACCACGATGCTTTAAGGTTCAGTCTCCTACTTCCATCTCAATAGAAATCAAGGATGAAGGTTACTCTCCTTCTCCTGATATAGGAAAACAATCCAGGATGAAGGTTACTCTCCTTCTCCTGTTATTTAGAACTCCTTGCATTTCCAGGGTTTCTCCAATTCTCTTCTATGATTTTTTGTTGCATGCGCTTCTCTCCCTTTCCACATTTCCTCCCTTGCCAATTTTTGTCTGCAAGGTTGCATGTGGCGTGAATTCCGTCGTCCGTGGTCAGGTCTGAGGGATGTTACGGATGGGTGGTTCACCCCCATCCCCTCATTAACTCTTGAGGAGCCTCCCCACCTACCAATCTGAAGGGAAATCCCTTCCAGGATCAAAGAGCTGCTTTGGTTTGTGAGCAAGTATAAACCAGTACAGTACTGGCTCGGTGGAAGTTAACACAACCATTCCAGGTCCCTTCCACCACCTCTCATTAGCCATCATGGTCTGTTTTAGCACATCCCCCTCCCAACAATATTGCAACACATATTCATAACATAATTTACATTCATTGACCTTTTATACAAAGGTCCATCAAGTCAAACATTCACATCTTTGAGTTTGCCATAGTTCTTGGCCAATATAGTTATTTTTACAGACTGGGGGAAACAGGGTGTTACTGTTTATATTTGTAAATATTAATTAAACCTAGGTATTTAACCCCCAACAAGTAGATAATGACCAACGAGAAATTGATCCCATCCTCACCTATTTGAAGTGTTACATGGGTCCAATTTCAAAATATTAGGCCCAGTTTCAAAGATCAAGTTCAATTCCTCAAATTGGATCCCATTATCATTGTTCAAGCTTATACCTTGGTCTGATTTCAATGACCAATCCTAATTCCTCAAATGGGCCCTCCATCAACAACTTTAAATTAGTTTGAATACATCTACATTCAAAGGAAAAAGAAGGTATATACTGCAAAGAGACAAGTGGTCCTATGAAGAGAAAACACTTGGAAAGGAATCTCCACATGGGTAGCATAATTGTTTTAATTTGGAACTTGAATGTGTGGCCCTAATTTCATAGAGTGGTGGCCCCAAAGCTCAAGATAAAAAAGAGTTTGATTAATCAACTGGTAGGTGTTGGCCCTTGACCAAGTTTTGAGGAATAGTTGGTCATATTTGACAGTTTTCGGTACTCCGACATCCAATCGGAGAAGGATCGCATGGCGAAGAGGAGATCACGGGATTTTCGTCCCTTTTTTGGGATTTTTGGGCTTTTTGGGAATATTATAATGGGAAAGGGATATCGGCCCGTATTTAGGCCTTTTGTATTTATAAATAGAAGGGTGGGAGATGCGTATAAGTGTGTGTGTGTGTGTGTGTGTGTGTGTGTGTGTGTGTGTGTGTGTGTGTGATGTAACGTGAATGGCTTAGTGCATAAAGTAGATCTATGTGATCAGACGTTTATGTGACTGTAAGAGCTTTGTGCCTACTGTAAGTATTGTAAGTGCTGAGTGCATGGGTCAGGGGAGGACTTAGTACTTGGATCTACTTGGGGAAAGAGGATCTAGCGAGATGCGCAGATCTCTTGTCCTAGGCGGGGTAGGATCTTGAAGGATTTATGTTGTAACTTGGTTTACAGAAGATAATAACATAAGAAAACTTTGTGGATGTAGCCCCAAAGTGGGGGTGAACCACGATAACTCTATGTATTGTGTTGATGTGTTTGTCTCTCTCTTGCTAAGTTCTCTGATATGTTTAGATAGATCTATTGATGCTTTTTGCTTATGAGATATGAATGCATACTAGATATGATACATAAGATTCTAAGTGCTTAATCTATTAAGTAAAACCTGTTTATCATTGCTAAGTGTTAGATCTGAGTAATTACTGTAGTGCTCTGTTCTTTTTGCGAAGCGTATTAATGAATGTATGTTAAAGAATAACTGATGCTAAGTGCGCTGTAAGCAAGATAATCACATATCTGTGTCCCAGCTAAGGTTGTAGACATCTGAGTCCTGCAACCACCCTTGCCTCTACCTCGGGTGAGACTTCATATTCTTCACAGGTGTTGCTAAAAGGGCCAGTAGTTAGGGTTTTGTTGGTGTACTCTTGAGCGTTGAGACCTGGGTTTTTCTCTATGCCAATAAATGGTTCCATTGCCGAGACCTAAAACTATGATTGCTGGGAACTGAAGAAGAAAAAGATTTGTGCAAAATAAGATCTGTGCGTAGATCTGTTGCCCTAGTGTGCAGTGTTTTGTTTGACCTGTGAAGATTTGTGCCAAGAAAGAGAGGCCATATCTAAAGAAGAGAGATCAGATCTAAAGAAAAGAGGTTATATCTGAAGAAAAGAAGTCAGATCTGTGAAGGAAGAGGTCAGATATGCAAGAAAAAGGTAAGATCTATAAGCTTTGTGCTTTCATAAAGGTAAGAATAGTTAAAAGTCTTAGATCTGGAAGATTTGTGCTCTATAGAAGTAAGATAAGTGAAATTTTTTGTTTCTAAAGCATGGATCTAGGTATGTTTGATAGATTTTGTCCTAGGTTCAAAACTAGGGCATTAATAGTTGAAAGAAAGTTTGATATGAATAGATCTGATAAGTATAGTGATAGATATGTTATACCTATGCATCAAAAGAATGTTTGGACTAACAAGTGGATGCAATATCCTAGAAATAATTTTTTGCAGGCTAGTCACCATGATCCTGGTGTGTAGTGCAGAAGGATTTGGGGAACATCTAAATGAAAAAGAGGATTAACCCTCTATTATAATTGTAGAAGACCGTGACATCTTGCTAAGGAATGCCCTGGGAGAAGACCTAGTTGCCTCTGTTGTAAGGCTATGGACCATGAAGTATTGGATTGCCCTAGAATGATTTCTAGGCTTGAGAAGCTGAATATGGAACAAGTAAACCCTGAAGGAGATCAAGAGACCAAGATTATAGCAGAAACCCAGAAAGAATCAGAAAATATATTGCTACAGATGAAAGATACCTTGAATGACCACCGACATGTTAGGCTATCAGAGATCTTCAAAGAAAAAGAGCAAATCGAAGCAAGAATGGGGGACTTTGACATTGACTGTACTCTTGATGAAGAAACACAAGTGAACATTATGCCAGAAATAACTTGGGAAACTATAGGAAATCCTGCCATAATCCCTTCCCTAAGAGGAACAAGTTTCTTAAGAGGAAAGCTAGTAAACCTATGTGGAAGGCTCGCCTGGATACCTATGACTGTCAATGGAACTTCGATAGAGGAAGACTTTGAGATCATTAAATTCGTTGAAGACAACACCCTGTTTACCATGCTCATAGGAAAACACTGGATTGATAGAGAACAAGCCATACGAAAGGAAGAAGAGAAAGTTTTGGAACATAAGAAGCAAGAATTAAAATACTTTATGACCAGAAGGATCGCGCACTTGATTGAAGAATAGAAGAGAAGATCGCAGATATTCAATATTAGCAACTCTGGTGTCGAAGATAAGAGAACACTTGAGGATCCACAAAAGATTGAGTTACCTATATTTGATACAGAAGAAGTATTATCAAGGAACCCTAGGAAATACTTTCAACAACGTGAAGTAACTAAGACCATAGAAGATAAACATCAGAATGGTAAAAGCATTACTGAGACGAAGCTCACTGGGAAGAAGGCTAGGAAGTTAAGAAAAAAAAGGGCTAATACTGTAAGGTTACAAGAGGTTCTAGAGGACACTTCACAGCAAGAAGAATTACAGAATTGGAGCTTCATCGAGATATCAGAACAACGACATAGAGTACTTCACCATGACGAAGCAATATAGCCATTGGAATCGATATACTTGTTCGACTGCCACTCCGAATGGATTGAAAAATAGTTATGGGTTACCGCTAGACCGTTGGACCTCACCTTAATGGATAGATAAATGGTCATAAAAGCTTCATATCCATTGCAAGCAGTCTGTTGTAGAGTTACTTAATTATTTCATCGCGCCATGCCCAGAAGACACTTTTGCCAATTAAGAACTTAAGCTTACAAAATACCCGCGTTATGAAACAATGATTACTCTAGTTTTATTCTCTATCTGATTACGGTACCGATAGTCCATTTGAAACCCGAGACAGTGATCCAAGCTTACATGTCCGACGAGCTTAGCGTAGCAGAAGAATCAGTGAGAGAAGTACTTGCTAGCTTAAGGACATAAATAGTCATGTCAGAAAGAGGGATGTCCACTGGAGTCCAAGCCTCATCGTCGAGAGGTGTGGTAGCCTCCCCATCGACTTCTCGAGCTGGAACATCTCGAGCTGACGTAGAGTTGAGAACTAAGCATAGGGACGATGAAACCAACGCGAAGTTAGTGCCAACCATCCTACCAGCATACATTCCCCCTCTAAGTGGTGAGATTAATAGGGACAGTGTCCCTAGAGACTTTGAATACACCCTAGTCCTTGCATATCTACCAAAAGTAGTTCGCACCTACTGCGCAGATCAAGACAAGGTGACAACATTGAAGTTTTGCGACTTCAACCTAGGAGACCGTAAAGCCTACAGCATGCTCGCACCATCTAAGTACTTAACGAGGACTAAGGGCTGGAACTCAAAGATCGTCCCTCATCAATGGACGATGAACCTTGCGTAGTCTACTTTGCTCAATGTTATGAAGATACCGCACTTCGATAGACATCAGGAGGTGACTACTTGTGTGAAATTGCTGCTAGCAAGTTACCACAGAGGATACCTGTGGTTAAATCGTCGCATAACTGTTGATCCAGTGTTGATCAACATGATTACTGGGCTTAGCATGCAGGGCCCTGATCCCCATGAGTACTACCCTGGAAAGACCGTGGACCACGCTCTTTCACAAAAGATTAAAGAGGCTTATGGAAATGTTGAAAAATTCACGCGAGGTTATAAGGTAGCCTCTATCGAGAGTGGCGCAGTGCACCTCGCATGTCAGCTGATAGCAGGGAAGCTGGTACATAAGAATAGACCTACACAAGTATTTAGATTTCTAGTGGACATCGCGGGGAAGTGCACGGAGGGACTACAAATGAATTGGGCAAAATATTTGGTCAATTAGTTAGAAATTGACTGTGGAGAATCCCGAGACCAAGGGCATGAATTCCACTTTAGCCGGCTGTTAATATTGATTGCCTTTGTTGCATGGGAGTTACCAGAAGGTGCAACCTTCCTTGACCTCGACCCATTCGAACCATTAACTGTGAAGTTCAGTACCTTATGGTACTCGACGGACATGAGAAAGAAGTGGCAATCAAATGCCATTTTTAACAGATACTATAACCAACTGAAAGCAGCCATAGGGGGTGAACCTCGCATAACCCCGAACACTTTAAAAAGGTTCCAACCTTTGATAAAGTTCAGCACATACCACCACTTTATATACCTAACTCCATGTGCTAATGAACACCAAGAACAACTTCAGTCCTATTATAAGATGACCGAAGAAGACCTAGAAGAAATCACCAAGGAATGGTCATGGACCTCCTTGTTCCAGCATATCCAACAGACATTTTAGATATTGATAACCTAGAAGCTGCACAAGACACACCTGGGCCCAGTAAGATGAAGAAGACAAAGAAGACAAAGGAAACAAAGAAGCCTGAAGAGGTTCAGGATGTAGATAGATACTCTGTAAAGACAACTTCCATCACACTCGATCAAGAAAGTAACAACGACGACCTAGAGGAAGTCGAACAACAACCATAAGAAGAAGTCGAAGTTCCAAAGAAGAGAAAAGGGTCACCTTCAAAGTCTTCCTCTAAGAAGAAAGCAAAAGCGACTGCGACCAAGATGAAGACCACGCTCAACCCCGATGACTTTATCTTTCTCCTCACAACTTTGAATGAAGCCATAGAAGAAATTACAGAAAAGCAGGAGGCCAAGCAACAGACGATGTATGATAGAATTGAAGCCAAGCTCCAAGGAGTGCAGCAAGCACTTCAGTCTAACCACGTAGTCTCCACAGAAGCAGGAGATGAATCAGTTCAACTCTGTAGGATTTCCAACATAGTCTAAGTAAGCCTTCGAAAAGTGGAAGAAGTAATAGTGCAGGCCACCCAAGCCCTAAAGCAAGCACATGAGGAAATCATAGAGTAGCGACAAGCTGCACAGCAAGAGAAGGAGGTCATCCAAGAGAAATTTGATAGAGATAGAGCAAAAATACAAAACGAGAAGGAGCAGCTTCTCACGAAGCAGATCGAAATCGAAGAAGTTGTCACCATAGAATTTCGCTCTGTGACCAACTTCAAACAAAAGGCCAAAGAACCCTTAGATCGTCCAGTGATGAAGCTTGTTGAAGTTATTCGGTAACTACAACAAAAAATCATGGACTTAGAGCTTCAGATCATCCCAAGTACCCCGCAAGAAGAGTGCGACCAATGAGAAATAACTTCCCGGAGTATAGTAGAAAGGATTAAAGAACTCATTGAACAATGCAAACAACTAAGTACTAGAAGTGCGCAGATACATGAGAAATTGACCGAGTACCCAAAATTACATAAATTGGAGTCGCAGCTCTAGGAGGCGAAGAAACATGCTGATAGACTTTAGATGCAGTTGAAGGCAGTATCAACTATAGAGAAAATGAGGCGATCCCATGAGCAATGTGTCACATAGTAGCAGATTCACATGATCCAGAGCAAGGTCATGGAAGTGACGTAGAAACTTCAACCTTTGCAGGATAAGGCATGTCAACTATTTTTAGAGATTGAGAACAAAGGGACAGAGCTACAACAGGTCGTGATTACATAGATCAATGCCTAGAAGGACCATTCAATAACGCACTCATCCAAGAGTTCGTCAAGCAGGAGGAAATCGTAAAGCAGCAGGTCGAAGCAGCTTGAGCCAAGCTTAAGGCATTCGAAGTGGAACTCGACAGACCTGAGTGACTCGGGACGAGACACAGGTGAGTGTTGGGGGCCTGTTGGCCCTTGACCAAGTTTTGAGGAATACTTAGTCATATTTGACCGTTTTTGGTACTCCGACATCCAATCGGAGAAGGAGCGCATGACGAGGAGGAGATCACGGGATTTCTACCCCTTTTTTGGGATTTTTGGGATTTTTGGGGATATTGTAATGGGAAAGGGATATCGGCCCGTATTTAGGCCTTTTGTATGTATAAATAGAAGGGTAGGAGACGCGTATAAGTGTGTGTGTGTGTGTGTGTGTGTGTGTGATGTAAAGTGACTGTATTAATGCATAAAGTACATCTATGTGATCAGACGTCTGTGTGACTGTAAGAGCTTTGTGCCTACTGTAAGTATTGTAAGTTCTGAGTGCACGGGTCAGGGGAGGACTTAGTACTTGGATCTACCTGGGGAAAGAGGATCTAGCGAGATGCGCATATCTATTGTCCTAGGCGGGGTAGGATCTTGAAGGCTTTGTGCTGTAACTTGGTTTACATAAGACAATAACATAATAAGACTTTGTGGACGTAGCCCCAGGGTGGGGGTGAACCATGGTAACTCTGTGTATTGTGCTAATGTGTTTGTCTCTCTCTTGCTAAGTGCTTTGATATGTTTAGATAGATCTATTGATGCTTTGTGCTTATGAGATATGAATGCATGCTAGATATGATACATAAGATACTAAGTGCTTAATCTATTAAGTATAACTTGTTTATCATTGCTAAGTGTTAGATCTGAGTAATTACTGCAGTGCTCTGTTCTTTCTGTGAAGTGTATTAATGAATGTATGTTAAGGAATAACTGATGCTAAGTGCGTTGTAAGCAAGATAATCACAGATCTGTGTCCCAGCTAAGGTTGCATACATCTGAGTCCTGCAACTACCCCTACCTCTACCCCAGGTGAGACTTCATCTGCTTTCACAGGTGTTGCCGAAACGGTCGGTAGTTAGGTCTTTGTTGGTGCGCTCTTGAGTGTTGAACCATGGGTCTGCCCCTGTGCCAACAGTAGGAAATTGAAGTTTCTCATTGGTTTCCCCAAAGACACTTTCCTAACAAAAATTTGGGCATGTTCTTCCCCAAAAACGTATAAGTAAGAGGTATTTATCTTTTACACAGGGGTCTTTTCAATTGAGAGTTTAATTTTTCAGTAGTTGAAGAGAGTGAATTAGAGGTAGAGGCTATAAAAAATTGAATATCTGCATTGAGGATCATGGTTTTGCAACAAATAATTTTCTCCTCCTTCTTGTTCTCATCTCCTTCATTATCATTCTTACTTTGAGCATTATTTGAGTGAAAGGATATATAGAGGGAAAAAACAAGGCCTGGGATAGTGATTTTGTAATCCCAACCCCTAGTGTAATTTTTGACTAATAGAATGGTTGTTTCAGATATGAGACTTCTATAGTTCCCAAGACTAGAAATATTGGGTTTATTGTGAAATCAGGACTTTGGTTATTGTCATTGGTCAATAATAAATTCAATAAGTTTATGCTAGTTTTTTCTTCTTCATTTTCTATCTTACATGATGTTAAACAAGCTAATGGATCTATGATTTTCTTGCCCATTGATTTTTTGTTCAATGAATATGTGCTAGGAAAGTAGTTCTACCTCCTCCTCTACCCATATTTGTTCTTTTTTGAGTTGTTTGCAAAGCCTAACTAGATTATGGTGATCACAATTCAAAACATGATTTATGGTTGAATCCTATTAAAACAACCCTTTGTTAGTTGGGTTTTTTTTCGAATTTCCTCGAAACTAAAATTCAACATCATGTTCCTATTCTAAATCAATAGTAGAGATTAACTCCATGCACCAATTTTCTCTATTATAAATATAGTCTAAGCATTGGACCCCTTTATTAGAAATAGAAGACTATTTGTGGGACCACAGTCTACACATCCATGCTAGTGCCCTAGAAACATATTTTATGACTTTGCCTTTAGTATCCTAAAGCAATAGGACTATTAAAGATTACACTATTTTTATGACTTTGTCATTAATATCTTAAAGCAATGTTTTGAGCATGTAGTCTTTTTTCAACCTAGTTGATATTTAAATATTCAAATCATTCAAATTATTTTTCTCTAAATATCTTCCCACCTTATTGTTTTTATTTTCCTCTATTCTTTCTTGAATAATATTTTTTCTTACATTCTAAATGTTGGAGGTGAAATCATGCGTGTTTTGAGCAAGTCTCTCAAATATAAGTATTTTCTTATTTTTCATACTCTGCATATAGTTAAGTAACCCTAGT
>JZKD02S1807124.1:157605-178492 GCA_000966675.3 Picea glauca | reverse complement strand
TTTCGATCAGGAGTCAATGATGTAAACCCACTGTCGAAAGCGAGGAAACCTGCCATTGAGGCATGCAAGCTCCAAGGTACCAAATAATTTCTAAGTCTTGATTCCAGATAATGAGCTGAAGTCGATAGAACAAAACTCGTCACAGGAGGGCCTTGATGTATCCCTCATCAATGACACAAAATGAGTAACAGATTTTGAAGGTGAAACAGAATATTATGCAAATTGGACCAGACACAGGGAAGGCCGACACTGAAAGAATGGACAACTGCAGATGGTCGACTCAATATAGGTTTCAGATGGAATTCTCTTGAACATATGAATGACACAACCAATGATTTGGCAAGATTGACTCAAAGACGACACAGGGAATGACCTTGTAGCAAATCAAATGAGAGGCAAATGGATTTCCCAAACCGGCTTCAAATGATGAATAGGGGGTGTCATGTTCAAGAGCGACACTTACTGCCAATCAATATGAAGATGAAAACATATCCCTTTCCCAAATTTTCCCCCACCATTTCTGGCGAGTACCTCTTTATTTTTACGCAAGCTTGAGGAGGATAACATATGCTTGTTGATGTAAGCTCATCCTTCGGACGAGTCCCTCAGAGTATTTTTAACGAACCCTAAGAAGGAGTGGTTTGGTCCCATTACGGGTCTGTCAATGTTTGTTTAACGTGTCCAGAGATAGAAAACTCGAAGGTTTTTCATGATTATAGAGTTTGTAAAAACACTTAAAAGAGAACTCTCTCAGTTCCTTTTTCGTAAAATAGTCTGGATGAGACCGAAAAAGAGATAAATTATCGCTCACCAGACGCTTACCTCAAATACTTTATCGAGCGTGAGAATAGCAAGGTTGCTCGGCTATCTTTTCATGTTTAGAGAGTCTGAAAAGAGCTTAAAGAGGACTCTAGGGGGGTTCCTTTTTCGTATAACCTTATTGAGCCCAAAAAAGTGATAAAAGTATGCTCGATCGCATTCTCATGTATTTGCGAGTGCAAGAAAGGACAAAAACCACGCTCGAGGTTTTATATAAAAACCATAAAAAACAATCAAAACACATGACGACAAAGAAAAAATATGTCTATATCCCTGTATTTGACCATTGAAATCATTATGCCTATGAAAGGTACACTCAAAAGGACATTAGGGATTAGGGTTAAATAGATATAATCATAAAAAACCAAATGACATAGTAAAAGTAAATAAAAAGGAGTAAATACTCTTTTTACCACATCATTTTTACCTTTCCACTATTTGAGCTCAAAAAACCCCTCTTTTACCCTCCAAGTTTGGCGTTAGATTGCAGGAATTATGAGTGTCCATTCAACGAGCCGTTAGCGATAGTAAGGTAGGCTCTTTGTCCTTAACACTTTCATGGTTTAATTTTGCAATTTCATTGGTTAAAGTTTCATTTTTCATTTGATTTTGCAAGCCCTACTTGCACGTTGCCATTCTCGCAGGCGGGCTATGCGGGACCTGCGAGAATGGGGCATTCTCGCAGGTGAGCCTAAGGCAGCTTGTGAGGTTCTCGCACTGTGCCCAAAGGGCACCTGCGAGAATCGCAAAGCTCAATTTTTTTTTAAAGTTTTACTCAATGAAAAAGAACGAACTCATGAAAAAATTTGCTAATCTTCTTCTTGTGTCTCTTATGTAGATAATTGGCCATCAAAATGGTGCTTGAATGGCGTGAAAGGGAGCACGAAGAAGACAATGCAATTGTTGGAAATCATCCACCTATTATTGTTGCTTTGAGAAATTATGGCCTCCTGAAGTACTTTCGCATCCCGGGTATGAGGGCCCAAGTCAGGTTGTTAGAGTACCTGGTGCGTATGTGGGACACTGATTAGCAGGTATTTCAAGTGGGGGTCCACACACTGTCCTTAGATATCGAGGACATTTACTTTTTGATTAGATTGTCACAGCGCGAGCACTATGTGAGCCTGACTGGTAGCAGAGGTGGTGGGCTACAGATGAGTGAGTACTACCGTTTACATTGCGTTCCCGAGGCTGAGAGAAAGAAAGGAAAAGTAGTTATTTTGGGGGTACGAGATTTGACCCTCTGTACTATCCTATTCACCATAGCTTGGATGGCTGGGAGTTCTGCTCCTCACATGGCATTACAGAGTTACTTCTAGTATGCTATTGAGTGTACTGAACCTCGGGTATTCAACTGGGCAGATGTTGTGCTTCACAGTATAAAAAAGAAGTTGACCAAATGCAGACGAGATGACCTGAAGCAATTCGGGTACATATCTTTGTTGGTGTCCTTCTTCCTTGAGAGGGTTCCCTTACTGAGACTGCAGGTTGAGTGGAATTTACCGGCTCCCAGGGATCCAAGGATGCTGAGATGGTGCCGGCTCATGGCCCGACACGTAGCAGGACCAATCATCAAGTATGATGATACTTTCTTTGACTGGATTTAACCACAGATGTTGATGGTTGATGACTATGCTTATGTCGGGTTGGATTTTTGAGGAGATCTGGACTTAGTACTGCCAGAGGATTCTTAGTGGGGGGACCTTGGTAAGAAGTACACACATTTTTCTCTTTTTAAAAGTTTAGTGAATTTTTATCATATTCAAATGTTTTTGTTTTATATGTTCGTCCAAAGACTAACACAAAATTCATTTTTGATAACACAGATGTTGGACCGTATCAACCTCCTGGTACTTCTCCCATTCAACGATGAGGAGAGGTAGTGGAAATGCCACAATATGCTGAGGATTATCAGGTGGTGGAAAAAAATCTAGAGGGCTTGACCGCA
Organism: Picea glauca; assembly: GCA_000966675.3. Lineage (NCBI taxonomy): Eukaryota > Viridiplantae > Streptophyta > Pinopsida > Pinales > Pinaceae > Picea > Picea glauca. The sequence continues at coordinate 175,725 of JZKD02S1807124.1, read as the reverse complement.
GATATTCCAGACATGCCTCTGGAAGAGGTTCCACGATGCGATCAATGTCATACTGTAGGAGTATCAACATCAATGAGTTGACTTCTCCGTAGGGTTGCTCGAGTAGTCATGTGTTACCATGAACATCATCCATGACGTCACTTTGTAGAAGCTATGAGCTTCAGATTTTGACATTTTGGTCTTCGGACAAAACTTTTTGTAAAAAAGCCTTTGATCGTTATATATACAGACGTCTGCTACCGGTTTATCATGTGTTGTGTGAACATTGATGTGATTGATTTATAAATGATTCAAATGTCTGTCTAATACATAATTAGCCAATGCATCTGTTAATGTATTTAGACATCTAGGAATATGTTGATATTCAATGTAATTGAAATAACGTTCCAGGAGGCGAATTCGCAAATACATCCATAACAAAGTAGGACTTTGAATGGTATATACATTACTTAAATGTAGTACTACTAACTGTGAATCAAGTTGCACAACCAAATGACGAATTCTGAGCGAGATAGAATCAACCAATAATTCAATAACGACGCTATACTCTGCAATGTTGTTGGTCGCACGACCAAGACACACATCTCGTAAGGAGACAAGTTCGTTTGTAGGGGCGTAAATTGCCCACGCAGTGGAAGCAAGGTTATGAGTACTACGGCTAGCGCCATCAACGAAGCCAATATAGGGTAGTGAAGACTCCGACATCTGGAAATCAAACACAACGTCACATAAGGGCAGAGACCAGATAACGACAAAAGCAAACTATAGTAACACACAAAAATTATGATACATTAAAAATACAAGTACTTGTGCACATATGAGTTTATGCATAGTACTTCTTCAAGTAAAACCCATTCCTGGGTTCACTCAAAGGGATACCATCGTAATATACCAACTCATAAGCTCCTTTTTCCAAAACTCATCGAACGATATAAGGACCTCGCCACATGGCTTCGAATTTCCCAGCTCCTAACGTATCTCGATCTTATTCATAAAGAAGAACAAGATCACCTTCGGAGAAAATGTGAGGCTTGACATGCTTGTCGTATTGGGCCTTGACATGTTTTTTCTGAGCTTCTATGACTAGGGTGGCATCATGTCAAGTTTCGTCTAATCGCATAAGATACAATAGACATTCTTCCTCAGTAGAAGTGTTGGGTAGGAGTTCAACAACTAGTTTTAAAGAGGGTATCTTGCATTCGATAGGGAGAATGGCTTCCACACTATAGACTAACCGAAAGGGTGTAAACCAAGTAGCAGACTTGACAGATGTCCGATACACCCACAATGTCGAAAACAACATTGTGTGCCAACTTGTTTTATGAATCCCTATCATTCTTCAGAGCATAGTTATGAGAACTTTGTTGATTGCTTCGACCTAGCCATTGGCTTGTGGATAATAGGGTGTTGAGTTATTATGGTGAAGACCCAACTTTTCAGTAAGTTCGGACATCATAAAATTTCTAAAGTGGCTACCGTGATCAGTGACGATAGCTTGGGGAACACCAAAACGAGCTATGACGTGATTAAAAAGAAACAATGCTGCAGTCTTTCCAATGTTGTCAAATGTCGACATCACCTCGGCCCATTTCGTAAAGTAATCAATGGCTACAATAATGTAACCATGCCCCCCGGTCGAGTGAGGGTGACATGTCATGAAACCGATGCCCCATTTCGTAAAGGGACCAACTGAGACCACAGGGTGAAGAGGAGCAGGATGTGACCGAATCTTCTGATTATAGGTCTGGCAGACATGGCATTTTTGAATGGCGGTGATGCAGTCGTTAAATAATGAAGGCCAAAAATACCCTGCTCGTAAGATCTTATGGGCAGTAGCATACCCAGACATATGGCCACCACATGCTCCAGAATGACATTCGTTCAGAGCTTTCTCGGCTTCGTCGAACGTTAGACAACGTCCAAAAACAGAGTCAATCCCCCGATGATAAAGAGTATCCCCGAGGATAATGTATTGAAGATCTTGGTATCGGATGCGACGTCGTTCAGTACTGGACAAAGTTGGCCAGAAAGTCTGGGTTTGGAGATATATAATGATATCCCCATACCAAATATCATCAGTGCTAATAAGGAAAAGTGACTCATCGGGTAATGAATCAGTTGCTACATTTTCCATTGTAGAATGGGGAAAGTCGCATATCAACTCAGCAAAAACTAAGGACTTCTTGGACTTGGCGTGTTCGAATTCCAAGTCAAACTCCTGGAGTATCACAATCCACTTGGAGTACTTTCCCCCTAGCAATTGACATGTCAGAATGTGTTGCATAGGGTTGCAATGGGAAATCGCAGTAGTCTTGCGTGAGAGGATATAATGCCGGAAGCGTTGGACGGTAGCCATGGATAGTTTCTTGACATGTTGATACTTGATTTCAGTCGGCGTGAGATTTTGACTCAAGTAATAAATAACATGTTCGTCGTTAGCATCATCCTCTTGGACGAGAACCATGCCAATGGTGTAATCCGAGGCAGCAAGGTAAAGGAAATAATCGCGACTGTAATCGGGGGGAAAGATAAGAGGAGCTCGCGTTAGAGACAACTTCAAAGCTTCAAAAGCATTGTTGGCAATGGTATCCTAGACGAACTCTGAATCCTTCTTTAATAGCCGCGTAAATCCACGAGTTATCTCGGCATAATTTGGGATAAAACGATGAAGAAAGTTTGCTTTCCCCTGCAAACTTTGCAACTGGCAAAGTGTAGAAGGAGGAGGGAGATTAAGGATCTCTTCAACCTTTAAAGGATCCACTCGGATCCCTCTATGCGAAATGATAAAACCTAGAAGACGACCAGATTCCACGCAAAAAATGCACTTATGAGGATTTAAACGTATACGGTAGAACCGACACCGAACAAAAATGGCTCGGAGGTGGGTCAGGTGATCGACTCTGTGAATAGAATGAGTGGGTAAATCATCCAAATAGGGTTGAACGATGTGCTTGATATCATGAAAAACATAAGACATAGCGCGTTGAAAAGTTGCGCCAACGTTCTTAAGACCGAAAGGAAGTTTCCGATAGGCAAAAGTACCCTAAGAACAAATAAAAGCAGTCTTATGTTGATCCTCAGGAACAATGTTGATTTGATTATAGCCAAAGAAACCATCCATGAGAGAGAAGATTTCACTTCTGGTGCAATCGTCGACAATCTGATCGACGAAGGGGGTAGGAAAGTTGTCTTTTGGACAATCTTTGTTGATATCCCTATAATCAACGCATATACGAATGGTACCTTGTTTCTTGTCAATCGGGACAAGATTGGAAACCCAGTTTGTGAGAGCCACCGGATAAATAAAGTCGGATTTAAGAAGTTTCTCGACTTCGAGTTTGATAGCAGCCGCTTTACATGGGTGAACTAGACGAAGGCGTTGCCGGACGGGTTTAGCGCCGGGGTATGTCTTTATCTCATGTATCAAAATCGCAGGGTTGATACCTGGCATTTCTTCGTAGCTCCAGGCGAAGATGTCACAAAATTATTTAAAAAGGGACGTATAGGTGACGATTTCATTGGAAGAACACGAAGCTCCAATATGGACATTTTCAACAATCCCAGGTTTGATGGATATGTCAATGGGAATAGTGGGCGAAATATTGCTTAAGTTCCCTTTGGAAAACACATCATGTGTAGTCTCGAGAACGGTCGAGATGACAACAACGGTCGACGGAGTCGAAATCCGTTGATAGTTCTCAAGAGTATGTTGCTCCAGAAAAAGGATGGAATGATGATGCCTATCATCCCAAGGGATGTCCTCCATGATAGACATGATCATCTCGTCAGTGGGAAAAATGACACGAAAAGGATTGGGAGACAACTCATCAAGAGAGGGGGTAGAAGGTGTTGCCGATTGAATGGCCTGATAGGTGGATTCAACTGGACTTAACGACATTTCGTCGCCGAAACGAAGATGATCTCCAGGGTCAAGGACAATCCAAGGGTTGTGAGATGCAGGAAGTTCATGAGGCATGGCGGAGATCATGTTAATGGAAGCAACAAATGAGCGTGGAACATCAGGTGGTGGAATGGGGAAAGTACCCATTAACGAAGAGTCTTTTAAAAGGCCTACACCAACATTCTCATAACTCAGTGGGGTTTTAGCAATAAACAGTACGTTGCCAGTATGGGTATCAGAATTAAAGAAGGCTAGTTGGTTGACGGTAACAACCTTTCCTTGATGAGGGAAGCGTACTACACGAAAAAGTGTCGACACAACGGCGCACATGGAATCGATCCAGTTGCAGCCAAGCAAAAGATTATAATCAAGGCGAGCATCAAAAACTTCCACTTCAACTTGGACCATTGTACCTTCTAACATGATGGGAAACGAAGGAAGGACACCGTAGGGCTTAAAACCAGAGCCGTTGAAGGCTTTAAGAGTGTTATGGGATTCATTCAAAGAAGGAGAGCCAATGGCTTTCCAACAATCAAGAGACATAACACAAGTCGAGGCACCCTCATCAATAACAGTTCGACAAATGTTTTTTTCGGAGACAACTACTTGGATTTGGAACGCAAGTTGAGGGGGTAACCTTGGAATGTGATCTTCCAAGTCAAAGATTATTAAATTCATATCCGTTGGGTCAATTCCACCAATAGCTTTCAACAATGCCTTCTGTTGTGCGGGACAAGTTTGAAGGACTTCAAGGGTTGACATCGTAGAAGGTGCTTGAGCTAGATCTTCAACAATGCTGTAGTTCTGGGCAACACGAGCATGAGGATTGAAAGTCGATTTCCAAACGACACCCTTTGGGGGGGGTCGTAGCACTGTGTCGAGGCTCGGTCATTCAAGATGAAGAGGACCATTGGTAGGTGGAGTCACGAGAGAGGGTTGTACCAAGGAAGGAGGTAAGTCATCAACCTTCTCCTTAGAGGGAGAATAATCTTTGGCTCGAGTAGTGAGTGCAACGTTGTTTTTCTTAGAATCGTGAGTACACATCAAAACATATGATGTAGTAGAAGCAGAGGGTTGGTCGTGGATGACCAACTGAGCCTGTTGTTGAGACGGGAAGGGTTGGGACAAAACGACTGGTGCAGGTGGTTTTGGAGCTCCTTGAAGGAACTTTGTGACCTTGGCACGTCGTGGACAATCCTTCATGTAGTGATCATCACCACAGATAAGACAAGGGTATCATGGTTTGCGCTTATCCCGATCGTCAACAGGGGTAGTTTTGGTTTGCTCTGCTTGAGAATTATTTTTTCCCTCCTTATTCTTGCCTCTCCCCTTTTTAGATTTGTTTTTACCGGCTGGGGTAGATTGGACTGAATTTACCTCAGAAGTCTTTCCAGTGGGAGTGGCAGGAGATGGAGCATTTTGAACATTAGAAGAAGCAGATTTAGGGTTGACGCTTGACACGGAATGTGGTTGGGCTTGGGAAGAGCCAATCACACCGTCAGCTGCATGTGAGGCAACTGGAGTAGTTGAAGTGCTGGAAGTATTAGGACGAAGTAAGTCGAGTAGTAAATCGTAAAGGGTTCCCATTTGTGAGTAAATGAGGTTAAGATATTGAGCATGACTTATAGCCTGCTCTTCCGTGACTATGCCACCCATGGAAATGTCCTTACCGATTTCGTTCACAAATGATTTTGTAAACCATTCTACCAATAACTGATCGGGAAGCTTAAGTTTAATGAGACATCATCTCCTTCGCCACTCATGGATGTGATCAGATATATGAGTGCCTTTAGTCTGTTTGAAGGAAGTCAAAATCTCGGTCCCCATATCATAACATATCAGTAACTGGTAATGCGTAAGGAAATCCATAGATAAGGTGTTGAAATCAGAGAAGAAACCTCGTGGAAATTCAATATACCACTTCGTAGCAGAACCGGTAAGGGTTCGTTGAAAAAGATGTAAACGAATAGAGTCATCCATCGAGTTGGATGAAAACCATAGGGGAAAAGTCATAACGTGATTGTTTGGGTCCTCTCCTACTTTGCCATTGAATTTAGGAATGTCCGATGGAAGCTTGGCTGGGATAACATGCCATTGGGGAGAGTGACGAATAGGATCATTTAAAATCCATGACAAATCTGACAAATCCAAAGTGGCAAGAAAGGGTAACTATCGATTCACTTGTGGGTACTGGTGGCTTTGGGGAGGAAGCCCTGTCGGCAAACCAGTAGGACCATATGCAATCTGCATATAGTGTGAAGACCCAGGCAGATTCGGTTGTGGTTGGAGAGGATAGTAGCTCATAGGAGTATACCCTGGAACAAGGGCTTGAGTTTGAGCATTCGCCCCCCAAATGGGATTGAACGAACTAGGGTATGGTTGGCCCATGCTAGGGGGTGTTACAGACGCAGCTGGAAACTGCTGCCCCCCAGTCGATTGAGAAGGATTTTGTATCAACTGATTCCAATACTGGGCCAAGGATGGAGGTATGTTTTTCCCATAAGGTGGGGTTGGTCCTCCCATCGAAGGTGGTGTTCCAATTGGAGGTAATGTTCCAATTGGGGGTTGTGTTCCTATTTGGACTTGCGTTCCAAAAGGAATTTGCCCACTGAAAGGGGGTTGTGTCATACCACCTTGGTGAAATTGTCCACCAACCAGAAACTGGTAATTTGGAGTGAATGAAGGAATAGCACCACTAGGATTAGGATTGCCAGTAGAAGACAAAGAAGGTCCTCCAAAAGGAAATTGAGGGAGTGTCGGAACAAAACTAGGAAGAAAGTGCCCAGAAGAAGAAGGACCACTAGGAGAGCCGGATGGAGTTTGCGCAGGAGTAGGAATGGAAGCATTCAACGCATGGTATCTAGGTGGTAGTGTCGTGGAGACGTTAGGCGTTCGTAGTGTATTTATGGGAGCTAGACGAACCATAGAAAACCTGGTTGGAAGACTCGTAGTAGTTGCAAGATGGGCCATTTTGGTAGGGACGGTAAAGTGATAAGTGGTAGTCACCGGTACTGTCTCTGTATCAGATATTTCAGAAATTACAGGTGGGTTGATCTCGGAAATCACAGGTGAACCTGGACCAAAAAGGTCCTGTCGAAAAATGCCCATAGACCAAAAAGGATCTTGGTCCCCAGGTCCAGATGGAGATCCAGAATACACAATAATTAAGTCTCCGGAAGAGTTTGCTCGCATAAAAGGTCTCTCAGAATCGGGGTGAATTCAAAATTCCTCTCGAGTATTTGTAATTCAAAAATGTTCTAGAGAGTCAGTTCATTCCACTTGTGGTGTGGTAACGACTGTGGATTCACTTTGCCGAGGAGATCCCTCAGGTGTACTTGTAGGCAAGGGTTGAGAACCGTCCAGATGCTCTGGAGATAAACCCTGCATTTTACGTGAACGACATGGAGGAGCTATTCTAAACGAGTGACAATCTTCATGAAGAAAATCCTATGGTCAACTTTGAGGAACAAACAACACGTGCTAATAAACAAAAATATAGGAAGCAATCACCAAGCAAACAAGACCTTCTAATTTCGAAGCCACTAGTTGGTGATGAAATCCAACGTCGCAACAACAAGACGAGAAGGGGCGGGGCTAGGGTGGAAAATTTATGCTGACGACCTGCTTAATGGACTTACACCTTGGTGTAAGCTCCCACACATAATCGTGGGTATACCCTCCAAGGAGCTTGAGTGAGTTTGGTCAACGTCAATTCTAGGTACCGTGAAGACTTTCCCCTCCACAGTCACCTCAAGTAAGAAACTAGAGAGATAGGCCACTAAGGTCACCACCAATAACAATAAATCCAAGGGGGACAGTCGACAGTCTGATCCACACACAAGGGCAAGGTATCTAGCCCGAAATCAACTCAAAAGGCTTCCACTCATCATTGTGGGTATACCTCCGAGTGATCCCCGTAATACGTGAAAACTCTACACTGATATCAACAAAGAAGGGTGAGTAACTCTACCAATATCAATGTGACCTCGTGTTTAACCCTTGTGTGAGAAGGGTTTCCCAGGACAAGATTTTGCAAATGGAATTTAACACTCCCTAACACAAGATGCTATTGTGTGTTTTGAGCTTTTGGAGAGTGTATCTCTCTTCCTACTCCAAAGCGCTAGCCTAGCTAAATATTGGTGTAATAGAGCCCTAGAAAAGAGTTACTAGATAAATTTTATGATTACGCAGTGTTATTAAGAGCTGTTGTTTACTCAAGGAAACGGGGATGAAACTTATGTTGTATGACTCTGACCCAACAAGGCATGGATGAGAATGAAATGTATCATTTTTCATTCAATGAATTCTATGTATGGGAGGGAAAGAGAAAGTTTTCCAGATCAACTTTGAACTACAATGAAAAATTTCCTTTCAAATGCAAATGCAACAAATCACGCATCAAAGAACAATACTCTATTGCTTCTTTTTCAACAATTTCAACAATTTGATTTTCAATTTTTTCGAAGACAAAAATGATTTTTTGAAAGAATAACTTTTGTTCACTTTTCAAAAAGGACCCTCACCATGCTAATGAGAGTACAAAAAGTCAAAAACCAATGAACAAGCAATGATAAAAACCCAATCCACTCTTTCAATGAAAACAAAAATAAAAAGCAAACCAATATAGTCTTTTCAATTGCATAAGAAAAATGATCTTTCAAACAATAAGAAAATGAGAAAAGACCAAGAAAACTCAAATTTCAACCAATCACTGGTTCTTAACTATTCAAACACACTCAGATTCTGATATCGGAGATAATGATTTTGCCAAGAAAAGTCAAGAAATGAAAGTCAAGACAAAAATGACAAGAAGAGGCTTGCAATCCTAAGACTGTTCATGCACGAAAACGAAGACAAGAAGAACATCAATCAATGGTCCAAGAAACTCTTATGAGGCACCTAGACTGATTTGGGCAGTTGAAGATGCCAAAACTCAAGTCCAAAATTTTGAAAAAAAGGGTTCGCAGGCTGGCAATACTACACAATGCGAGAATTAGGCATTCTTGCAGGTGGCCCTTGAGAAAAGTGCGAGAACCTCGCACTGCAACCTAAAGGCAGAGTGCGAACTCTATGGATTCTCGCAGGATACAGTGAAGTGCAGTGCGAGAACCTCTGAAACTAGTCAAATTTTTTGAAAATGAAGCAAAATTTGAAAAGGCCTCTAGACCCGGAGGATCTATCAAGATATCCTGAAGACTCAGAGATTGATAGGAAAGGAGAAAAGTGAACCAAGAGCAAATGGCCACAGAAAAACACCAAAAGCCACAAAGAAAATGGGATGATCCCTAGTGGAGTTGCTAATTTTGTTATTGGATTAATCGGTAGGTGCGGAAACTAACAGATCTCCCTAGATCCACTTGGATCTAGAACAAAGCAAGACAGGACATGACTCTTTCCCTAAGTTTTGACCATTGAATTAACTAGGAGACAAGAACAAATAACATACCTTATTATCGCTTCCTATGGTCTTTGTTGCTCCCGCTTCGCTCCAATGCTCTCGTGCAGCCAAGACCAAGACAACACAAACCAACCAAAGTGAAGATAGCACAATCTATTCAACAGTCAACCTATGTGTATGATCAAGGAATTACACAATAAAGTGGAAATATCTTTATGGGAAAGGGACATGCCACTGTATCATATTAATTGAAAGTAAAGATTACAACCTGAGCCTTGATGTCGCAAAATTCCTTTCAATGGCTCTTGGCTCTGACACACACACTTGCTCAATCTTTGTATGAAGAAGATCAACTCCTTTTGATAGACTTGCTGGAGTCTCCAAGCTATTGTTCAAGCTCAATCCTTCACACAATTCTTTCACCAATTCTCTAATGAATCTTGCTTAACCTTTTCCATGAGAATTCCCTCAATATATAGGAGAGAATGAATTAGTTACTTGGATAAGAATGATCCCAAAATATCAGGGAATCCAGTACTAGGATAACCATTCGAATGCCAACCCATCCTTCTAGAATATTCCCTTCTAGAAACATCGAGAATTCATCTTTTTCCATGATTTAGGAAGAGTTCACACCCTAGTTGTTCAACACAATGCAAGAAGTTCGCACCCTGGCTTAAGGCAACCTGCAAGAATCAGGCATTCTCGCACCCAAATATACTAGCAGCCTGCGAACCTTCTTCAAAAATGAGTTTTCTGGGAAAAGATGAAGGTAACTTTTCTCAGGAGAAAATTCTTATGAAGAGCCTGAGTACACCATCATCAATACATCATCATGATGACCAAAATCATGGGTAACAGTAGTGCCTTTCATTGATATGGAGTGCCTTTCATTGATTAGATTAGTAAAATTGTCATTTTCATTATGCATCAAGAAATACTTTGATATGGATTCTATCTCATAAGAGAGAGATGGTGACTATGCTCATTTGCAAAAAAAATCATACAAGAGGCCAAAAGGATGTCCTTTTAACATAAAAGAACTCTAAAGGTACAAAACCCTAACTCTAGAAGGTGAAGCGCAAAAAGGTGTTTTTGAAATGCCAATATGCTGACAGAATGGGGTAGCTTATCTATGAAAAGAAAGAGATGTTGTATACACTTCATTCACAACAAGATTTACATCACACTCCACTCCCCACTTAAAGGGCCTCCTTCACCTCAATTATATATGAGAGAGTGAGAGGAGAACAATTTGTTGAGATTTGGGTACCTTGGAAATTGGTCCCCATGTTCTTATGAGTCTCTAAGCACAAAGGGGGAAGACTATTACCCTTATACTTTACTTTATGATTCTAATTTCACTTTGACTTAGGAGTTTTAAGTCAAAAGTGAAATATGTCACTTAAGTCATAAAGTGACCATTAATTCACAATGTGGGTGAACTAATAGACATAAAACAACTAAGGAAAGTGGGTTTCCTTAGTGAGATTTTAGGATGAGATCTCAACCATTGATTAGACTTGTGTAGATATAATCTAGGCCATTGATCTTTTAGGATTGGCTCAAAGAGGCTAAAGAGAGGGTAAAGGTATTTTTGGAGGCTCATTCTTCACTTGTGAGTTTTGGAGAAGAGAAGGAGGGCACATTTCTCGAGGAGAGGGAGGGAACACTTCATGAGGGTTTGAGAAAAACCCTTGAGAGATCGAGGAGAATATTGTGGTTGGTTTGAGCTTGCATGGAGAGTATTTCCATGGAGCCATAGCTTCCATTTCTTAGAGGGATAATTTTCATGGAGGAGGGGTGCATCTAGGAGAGGAGGGTGCATTTATTATCCTTCATATGCTCATCAGAGGAGGAGGACTTGTCAGATTGAGATGAGGTCTGATGCATAGGGAGAGGAGAGCTTGGGTGCTTGTTTCTATGGAGAGATACATTCAATTCCTGGCGTTGTTTATTTATGGTGATCATTTCTGCTAGGAGGAGGGCACACATGTTGAGAGGATTGGCAGCTACCTGGTAGCATATTTGCTTGGAGGATTCGAGCTCTAATAGTTTCAGTGGAGAGGCAACATAGGAGAGCACATTCCTATGGAAGGATTTCTTCATTGGGTTACATATGAGCTAGGGCGCTTTAGTTCAGTGCTGAGGGAAACAAAGGGAGAGGGAACACCACAGTTTGGGCACTTCTTTCTCTGGTTCTTGTGGCAAGGTTTGTGAGGAGCTTGCTATGTATATAGGTTCCATTGTATTTCATTACTTGTTGTATCTCTTTCTTTGATCACCATTATATAAACAGATTATCCAGGGTCATGTTGACCAAAAATACCTATGTAAAAAAATGCATGTGTTAGACTCTTAGATCTGTTTATTTTTAGCTGTAAAGATCAATATGTGTGTTATATTTATTTTCGTATGCATGTGCTAACATTTGGTCACTAAAACTACATTCTAGAGCACCCAAAATCGGAAATATAACCATAAAAAATCAACAAGAAACTCTTGGACTGTTGGCTGTTATAAAAAAACAACATATACTACATTTGGTAGTTGAAACTTAGAGCCTAACTGTGGTCAAAGATAGACCCAGTAGGCAAGCTAATAGGACCTGAAAATATTCATGGTATTAGAGCAGAGGTGGCTGAAAATTTGAGCAGTTGGGACAACATTTTGTTGGTTATCATATACATCTTCTTGGCAGATTTTTATGGATAACCATTGACTCATTCAGTGGTTGTTAGAGGGAAGATTTTTGCAGAGGAAAGTTGGGCAGTTTTTGGCACTTGTGGACAACCTCTTTTCACACCTATGTGGATAGGAGTGAGGCTGTAGTTGATGACCTCTTTTCAGACCTACTGACTAGGAGTGAGGTCATGGATTTGCTTGCCTCTTTTCACACCTGTGTTGATAGAAGTGAGGCAACATTCCTTTGCATTGGGAGTATCAGAGTGAGCACAGTTGGCAGACATGTCAGTATCTCAGATGCGTGTGGAGGAAATGCTAGTCGGGGCTACCAATTGGTCACCTTGGAAGGTGAGGATGGTATTTGTCTTAGAGGACCTCGAGCAATGAGACATAGTCGAGGTAGTTTTTCCTCCTATTCCTGTCACTGCACCCATGTTGGTGGCAGAGTTTAGGAAGAGGAACAACAAGGCAAAGAGGATCATTTGTGATGCTGTGAGAGATCACATTATTCCCCACTTAACTGGGAAGACTTGTGCATACAAGATGTGGGCATCTCTATGAAAGTTGTATGAGATATCTAATGAGAATTGGAAGATGGTTCTTCATGACCGACTCATGGGCATTCACATACTCAAGTATGAGTTAGTTACTTCATTCCTTGGTAGATACACATAGATCAGAGACGAGCTTGCAGCTGTTAGAGAGGTTGTGAACCCTAACTCTTTGGTGAGGCAAGCTATGAATAGCTTCACCAAACTATGTGGTCCATTTGTACGGGGCATTGTTTCCAGGGAGGTCATGCCTACATGGGAGAGGATGTGAGATGACTTCCTCCAGTAGGATATTAGACTTGCAGTCAAGGCTTCTGGACAATAGCAGCAACAACATCAAACAGTTTATGGTGTTGAGGATCTTGCTCTTTGGACAAAGGGTAAGAAGAAGACCGACCATGGAGGTGGGTAGGGTCCCAAGTTTGGGGCCCCACCACAAGGAGGAGAGAGAAGCAACAACAATGGAAAAAGGAGAGACATGAGAAAAGTGAGATGATTTTCTTGTGGAGAGATGGGTCACTATGCAGGATAGTGTCCCAAGAAGAAGAAGCAGCAGCATGATCTATTAGCAGCGACATCAGAGGAGATAACATTCAGTGATTAGTTTGCCAGAGAGTGTGGATTCATTACTACTTTATCTGCTATTACACCATCCAACATTAGTTGGGGAGATAGTGTTGATGAGGACCGCCTGACGCATAATAGTGATTCAGAGGGAGATCAGACTTAGTGTGCTTGGACATCTTTAGAGTGGGTGACCGGTCCACCCAGTATAGCTACAGTTTCAAAGCACCTGAGTAGACAGAGAGTTGGTGCTACAACTTTAGTGCATCAGATGTTGATGAGGAGGACCAACAGGGCACCACGAAGGCTTGAGCCTCACATAGCTTATGAGACTGGCAGATCAGGTTCTGAATCCACTTTAGGTGGAGGTGACTTGGCGAGAGGCCAAGTTGATGACTCTTGGTGAGATGCCAAGAGTAGTGACTCTTGGTGAGATTCCAAGAGTAGGAGGAAATCCTTGGTGGGAGACCAAGGTGGAGATCTTCAGTGTGATGTTGAGATCTAGGTGATCTTCGATAGATGGAGAGTCAATGCCATTTATAGATCATACATATTGAGTAGATCTATGGCAGAGTCCACTTTCAGCGATCAGGGTACAACCATACTCATCGAGCATATGCCAGGAGGAAACCATGTCCTCTGCAGGGATGGATTGGTGGTGATGAGCACTTTCTTTGGTAAGAGGGAGTGTTGAGATTTGGGTACCTTGGAGAGTGGTCCCCATGTGCTTATGAGTCTCTAAGCACAAAGGGGGAAGACTATTACCCTTATACTTTACTTTATGATTCTAATTTCACTTTGACTTAGGGGTTTTAAGTCAAAAGTGAAATATGTCACTTAAGTCATAAAGTGACAATTAATTCACAATGTGGGTGAACTAATAGACATAAAGCAACTAAAGAAAGTGGGTTTCCTTAGTGAGATTTTAGGATGAGATCTTACCCATTGATTAGACTTGTCTAGATCTAATCTAGGCCATTGATATTTTAGGGTTGGATCAAAGAGGCTAAATAGAGGGTAAAGGTATTTTTGGAGACTCATTCTTCACTTGTGAGTTTTGGAGAAGAGAAGGAGGGCGCATTTCTTGAGGAGAAGGAGGGCACACTTCATGAGGGTTTGAGCAAAACCATTGAGAGCTTGAGGAGACAATTGTGGTTGGTTTGAGCTTGCATGGAGAGTATTTCCATGGATCCATAGATTCCATTTCTAAGAGGGATCATTTTCATGGAGGAGGGGTGAATCTAGGAGAGGAGGGCACATTTATTATCCTTCATATGCTCATCATAGGAGGAGGACTTTTCAGATGGAGATGAGGTCTGATTCATAGGGAGAGGAGAGATTGGGCACTTATTTCTGTGGGGAGAGACATTCAGTTTCTGGCTCTGTTTATTTATGGTGATCATTTCTGCTAGGAGGAGGGAACACATGTTGAGAGGACTGGAAACTACCTGGTAGTGGATCTTCTTGGAGGATTCGAGCTCTAACAATTTTAGTGGAGAGACATCATAGGAGATTACATTCCTATGGAGGGATTTCTTCATTGGGTTACAGATGAGATAGGGTGCTTTAGTTCAATGCAGAGGGCAACAAAGGGAGAGGGTGCACCACAGTTTGGGCACTTCTTTCTCTTGTTCTTGTAGCACGGCTCGTGAGGAGCTTGCTATGTATACAGGTTTCATTGTATTTCATTACTTGTTGTATCTCTTGCTTTGATCGTCATTATATAGATAGATATCCCAAACTGGTTTTCCCCGGGGGGGTTTTATCCAGGGTTATGTTGACCAAAAATACCCGTGTACAAAAATGCATGTGTTAGTCTCTTAAATCTGTTTATTTTCAGCTATAAATATCTATAGGTGTGTTATATTTATTTTGGTATGCATTTGCTAACATCTGGTCACTAAAATTACATGCTAGAGCACCCAAAATCGCAAATATAACCATAACAAATCAACAAGAAACTCTTGGACTGTTGGTTGTTATAAAACAACAACATATACTACATTTGGCAGTTAAAACTTAGAGCCTAACTATGGTCAAAGACATACCCAATAGGCAAGTTGATAGGACCTGAAAATCATCACAATTCCCATGATGCATGTGGGATAAATTGGTCTAAGTTTATAAAATTTCATAAGAATGTAAAACACTATGACTTCCTAGATGGTCACCCATCCTAGTACTACTCTAGCCTGAGTGCACTTAACTAAAGAGTTTTAATGGGATCCAATGAATTAATGCTATGCTATAGGCATGTACATAAGACCACTAGGAAATCATTACATGATGTCTGTGATCAGTAAATGAAGATGGAATTACACTCCATTCCCCATAAAAAGGGTGACTATCATAGTTTATCAAAACCATAGGCTCAAAATGTTGATTTAGTGGAAAAGGTGTATGGCCACTGAGATCCACCTCGATCAATCCTCCCCCCTTAGGAAGCAATGGTCCCCATTACACCAAGTTCCCTTGGGAGATGGGGAAACTTCTGCTGAATCTGAACCTTGGAAAGTCACTTGCCTTGTTGAAGTATATGTCCTACTTGTACTTTGCATGTGGAAGGATGTCATGAACCTGTTGGAGGTGTTCGATCCATTCAACACATCTAGCTGGATGATCTTCCTTGCTCTGAGTATGGGAGGACTTTGTTAGTGAAAATGCAACAATAAGAGTTATATCAATGGGGGGTAATGGTTGGAACCCCAAGCACACCTAATAAGGATCATTACCAATAGAGATATGAAGGGCTCTAGTATAGCTTGGATGGACTAGGTAGTGTGGAGGTACCCTTGTAGGTGAAGAAAGAATATATGTGTGCTCTTCTACAATCTTTGGACTTGCTTCTATTGGATAGGAATGTCTTGGGCTAAGGATGTAGTGGTTGTAGTGTCCTTCTGTTTACCTTCTAACTGGATCATGAAGAGGATAAAAATTTTGGTATGAGAGATTACTTGTGGCATTTTTTTTCCGAGACAATAGTCAGAACTACCTCTGGTACCCTATAGAGCTGACCTCCTAGAGTAACAATGACACTACATGGCTGAGACTCATAGATAGTGTGACATTTCCACATATATGGTTGTCCTAAAATAAAATCATAGACTTCAAGTGGGGAAACATCAAACATTACCTCATCCTTGAAGGTATTGATTCCATAGGATAGGCAACACTACTAGCTGACACGAATGTCTCATCCCCAACTGAACTATCCGATGGTTTATGGTTGGGGGTGTGGCATCGTTGGAAACTTAAATCTCTTGAAAACCTTAGTTGGAATCAAGTTCTTCTGAATCTCCTTTTCAACAATGAAATGTAGTGGGGTCCCCTTTACCCACATCTACGAGTGGAAGAGGTGCTCCCCCTCCTCAATCTCCTTTGGTTCTTCTAGTTGTATTTTTGTGGCTATAATGGTAGCAGTGGGTTCTGCATCAATGATCTATTTCCCTTTATTGTGCTCTGAATCTAATTCTGAGTCATGTTCTTATTCTTTTTCTTTGAGCTTCAGCCACCAATGACTATTTCGAGTGACATTCATCAATGTTGTGCTAGGGGGTTTTTTGGAACTCACACCACTTTTCGGTGTCTTTCCTAAACTTCTTGTTACCCTTCTTTATCTATATCTTGGACTAGATCTATTGATGTTGGACTTCCTTTTTTATATGTCCTTTGTTTTGTGAGTTAGGGTTTCCTTTGCCATGCTTATGTTGTGGTGTATTTTCAAACCCAAACTCGCTCTTACTCTACTTCCTGAATTTTTGCTCAATTTTCACTACATATTGATAAGCAACTCCCAATGAGGATATTTCCAATAAATCCATCTCCATTTGAATGTACCTTTGCAAACCACTGCGATACTTCAAAACCAGGTGTTTCTCAGAGTCTTTGATACCCAACGTTGGGCACAAGGTATGGAATATGTTAGTGTAATCTGACACCTCTTAGTCTCTTTTCTGACGCATAGTTGTCCATCTCATGTACTAGTCATCATAGTTTCTAACATGGTAGAACTCCTCCTTTAGGGCATCTACAAAGGCCTCCCAAGTGGGTTCTCTCTCGAATGGTGTATATTCATTCGCAGTGTACCTCTCCCAGTAACCTTCCTACCAAGATTTTACATGGGGAAGGGATTTAAGGAGTGTGAAGGTGATCTTTTAAGTGTCACGCATCTTTTGGACAAATTAATAACCTTCTAGCAGATTCAACCATTTTTCTAGATCATCTGCATCTATCTTGCCTTAAAATAAGGGGATATAAAAATTGACTTGTACCTTGAAGGGTGTCGCACCTACAAAATGGCTCTTTTCGAATATTCCTTAGTCGTCAAAGGATCTAAGTGAATTTTTCCATCATCTCGTTCCTTTGTTGTAGGAGGGCTTCCTCGAGCAACATATTGAAATGATCTCTTTCTCTGCCATCTCTCTTTTCTTCTTCCATGGGAGGTCACTTGGTTTGGCGAGAGTGGTTTTCCTCAAGCTCAAGACTCAAATCTCTATACCCTGACCTCGTCGGAGACTTTCTTTGAGAAAAGACAAGGAGCAAACTTCTCTTATAACACTGATATGGATTATGCTGAGAACAAAATGAGACAAAAACAAAAATATATCAGAGAACACAAAAACAGAGTGAAACCCAACTTCTATTAATGAATAAGATAGAAAATCATTATAGAACATAAATAGACAGAATGGGGTAGCTTATCTCTGAAAATAAAGAGATGTTGGCTATGCTTCATTCACAACAAGCTTTACATCACACTCCATTGCCTGTTTAAAGGAGAACAATTCCCATGATGCATGTGGGATAAATTGATTTAAGTTTATAAAAGGCCATAGGCATTTAAAACACTATGAATTCCCGGATGGTCACCCATCCCAATACTAATCTATTCCAAGCACGCTTAACTACAAAATTATAATGGCATGGATTTTTGTATATACTTAATTTCTCAAAGATCTAATCAATAGGAAATAGGTGTATTTCGTTCTTTCTTTCTTATTAATTTCCAACATGATAGTGAC
>JZKD02S1807124.1:133795-145895 GCA_000966675.3 Picea glauca | reverse complement strand
TATACAAATAATATCAAATCCTTAGAAATTTGAATATTTTTACAAAAATATCGCCAAACATTTATAGTTGTCATATGAAGGATTAGTAAGATTTGCCAATTTTTCTACATTTTAAAATAAATTTCCCTCCTTAAAATGAGCCCTGCCCATGGAAATATCAATCATCCATTAAATCTAACATCGAAGGTGGGAAAAGACTATCATGGAAAGCTACATGGAATTTAGTTTTATATGTGTTATCACTCAAAAATCGTCTGCAACATTGCACACAAATGGTTAAAGAAAACATCAATGCTAGTAGCCATTAGTCCACCTACAACACTTAAGTCCACCAAAAAGGGAAAAAAAATAGGTAATTGGGGTCAAAAATCAAAGTGTGTAGAATCACCAAAGGGAGCGTGTGCACAGTGCGCAGAGTGCACAGGCCAACACAGGCCTCAACACACACTATGAAAAAAATGCATGACTGTGTATGAGAAAAGAAATGCACTTCTATGAACGACACATTTATGGATCTTGTAGGCCCCTCAACCACTTCTGGTTTGACCCCCAACATGATTTTACACTCATATCTGAGTGAAATATACCTTATAGGTTGGTCAAGGTCTAGAGGGTGCCTTAAAAGGTCCCTTGTTCACACTATGAACCAATTACATTTTTCCATGTATGGATGATATAAATAAGAGCCATGGGTGTGCTAAGAAAATAAGATCTTCAAGGTATTGTTATGCTGGAAGAATTCTTCCTTGAGAATCCTCCTTTCTCTTTGAAGCCTTCAAGCACCATTTCAATAGGCCATTCCACTCACCTATTGAGGGAATAGGCATTGTTTTTCTTCACCATTTTCCATTTCTTCCATTTTAAAGAAAATAGATCTCAATTAGGGAACTCAAGAGCCTTCCCAAGGAGGAAGAGGGGACTCATAAGTCCTTGACCTTCTCTATGGTGTTTTTCCTAGTAATCTATTGATCCATTGGTAGCATTATGTTGGTGATTGTTTGATTTTCATGGTTCTAAGTTTCTTAATATTTCTAACATTTATTTCTTAGTTTTTTTAGTTGTATTTCTTTTTTTTCATATGTGTTTGATTTGTCTAACCCACTCACAAACTGTTGTCTTGTCTAGTAGGCTTATCTAGATATGCAATTGTTGTTGTTTTGGTCACCCAAGTGACAAAACTAACACAATAGATTGGAGACCATACTGGGGAACGGTATAAAATTCCTCCCTATTTGAGGCTTGAGAGCACTTCATGTTGATTTTTTTGTCTTGAAGATACCAAAACCAGCCTAGCCCAACATGCCAAAGTCAAAATTCAGAGTTGGGGAAGGAGTATTTCACTTGGAATTTCTCCCCCAACGTGTGATAGGAAGTATGTGGCTTTCCTACCCACAGACATGCACTTTGCGTGAAAAATGACTCATTGCTCTGCACATTGTGTGCCCTCTGTGTGCTTGTCAGAACTGTAACCCACACATAAGTCCAATTTTTCAAAATTTTAAGGGTTTTTATGAATGGTTTGAGGGCCCCTAGCCTTCAAATTTTTATTTTCATGCTAAGGAAACTACACTCCACTTAGAATCCTTTCCCATAAGGAAGGTTAGCTAACATAGACACTTAAGGGGTAAAAATAATTGATATTCTCCTCTTTTTCTTTTTTTCCACATGGATGGCTCATTTGGATTGTAAAAGTTTAAGTTGAAGTTATTATTTCATACACAAATCACTTAAATTGGGACTAGAAGTTAACTTTAACCATCAAGTATGATCTTCCCTCACCTTAGTGTGATCTCGGGAATCAGAAAGGTGGTTAAAGGAACATTTCATCTCCTTTAAAAAAAAATTAGGAGAGGACAAAACCCCCCTAGGGTTCCTCTTAGTTTTTTGAAATAATCTTAAAGTTTTGTAAGGGCCCATACATGACCACATGTTTGCAAATCTTAGGATAGTTTCTTGAAATTCTTTCTCAGTTTAGATCACAATCTAGGGAAATTTAAAGATCAAAGTAATGGACACACACATGCCCACATGTCTACAATCTAGGATAGTTTCAAAGCTTTCTTAGTAAAGACAATATTTTAGGGAGTTTAAAGGATTTGTAAGTACCCATATGTCCACATCGCTAGTTCTTTAGGGCTTTAAATATTCCACAAGGTTGTACCAAGGACACATAGTAAGCTATGTAAAGAATATTTGTAAGGACCAGAGGAAGTCCACATGTTGCAATCTCACACTTAACTTATTAAAATATTGGCACACTTTTCATTTACTTGCACACAAAGCCACTCCTCACACACTAATTTCTATTAGAATAGTGGAGGTCGAAGTAGGTTTTCGCCAAAGGAATTCTGAAAGATTCGACTAATTGTTTGGAAATTATCCACACCAATTAATTCAAACACAGTTGGTCCATGACTCCAATATCTCGGCCCACCACATCTAATTGTTTTTAATAACTCACTAAATTTTCCTCCATAGGAGGTGCCAAAAGAAATTTTTAGTCTAGGTAGGATCTCATGGGTAGGCATCCAAATAACCCCTAGTTATCAACTTCTCACATTTTCAAACAATAGAAGTTGAGAAATAAGGAACTTTTCAAATCCTCCAAGTCAAGTATTCCTACACCATAGGACAGGGAGATACCTGTGAAGGGTCGAAGGTCAAGGTCCAGTTGTTCTACTCATCCCTCCTTGAGTCACCCAACTCTTATTAGGGCATCCAACTCGTGACCCATTTCTAAGGCCAAAAATATAAATTTCGAATTTTGATCGAGGTATCTAGTGGCCAAAACTTAGGAGATCTACCTAGGTGGTGATTATGGGCTGCAATCGCACCTTGATCAGATTTTGTGTGGCTATTGGGAAATATCACCATTTCTTTCAGGATATGTACCCTCTACCCCTCATTATAATTGATTACTTCAACCTTCACTAATTCTTCTTCCAGTGGCTTCAGACCCCACTGTTGAGTGCTATTAGAAATCCCAGTGATAATTGAGAGGAAGGACGATACGTCTTTTAGGACACGAGCATTTGTTTTTATTGTTCCCCCACACGGAAAAAATCCACCTATCCACATGCTTGTTTATTTTTCAGTTGATTTATGTATGATGCTCATTTGATTACATGAAATTGTAAGTTATACTATCTTGTGAAGGTCCACAATATACAAATCTCTTGTTCATTTATTTATCTCTTGTCACCATTTGCACACATCCACTTTTTTCTAGTCAGAAACCATAGGGGACCCACATAATCCCTACCGTTCTAGATGCTTGCAGAACCTCCCTCCTATTCTAGGAGGAGTCCTTAGTCCTGCCAACTCACCGGGTCAACCATCTCACACCCCCATGAGTGTTACTATTTTTGGATAAAATTTACTTGGGTCCAATTCCCAAGGTGATCCATCCACTAGTTCTCCTTCACAAGGAGGAGGTGATCAAACTTCTTCTCAAGGTAGAAGTACCACCCCAACAAAT
Organism: Picea glauca; assembly: GCA_000966675.3. Taxonomy (NCBI): domain Eukaryota; kingdom Viridiplantae; phylum Streptophyta; class Pinopsida; order Pinales; family Pinaceae; genus Picea; species Picea glauca. Next base: position 142,417 of record JZKD02S1807124.1, on the reverse strand, counting down.
CCCTCTCAAGGGACATGTCCACTACCTACTCATACAATGGTTGGAACTAATCCTCTACCAAATATCCCTATTCCATACTTGGCATTCCTCAACATTCCTTATTTGACCAAAATCACGAATGATCCCATTTTACATGACCCCACATGGGTGAATATGCCTACCAAACTACCTTCAAATATTCCTAAGTTTGAAGGAAAACTGGGGAAAGATCTCACCAACCATGTTATGAAATTTCACTTATGGTTCTCTTCAAACATCATCATGGATGATTCCATCCACTTGAGGTTATTTCAAAGAACTCTCACAGGCTCATCAACCAACTGGTATGTGGATGAAAAATCAGGGTCCCATGTGACCTTTGAATCATTGGCCAAGGCCTTTTTTTCCTTCTTCCAACTCCTAGTTTGTCATGATATTGGCTTAGAAATCCTCCTTGAGTTAAAAAAAAACACTACTATCCATATAACTGACCACATCCATGAATTTTGTTGGTGATGTATTTTGTGTAAAGCGGAAACCACTAAGGAACAACGTCTTGACGGGTTTCTCAAATCCCTTGTCTCTGTCATTGCCAAGGATGTAGCATCCACTTTTCCTCAATCAGAAGAAGAGGCCATAAAAAAGGCTCAACCATTTGATCTCATCTATGCTCAATCACGTTACTTCTACACAATATTTGCGGATGCACCTAGACCCATACCATTCATCCAGGACAAATCTAGGATGTCCCATGTTGCAGATGTGTTGATTGGTTCTATGAACCATATCAACCCTTATGGCCACCCATCACACACTTATGGTGCACCTAAATATCCACAACCATATGGAGGGACATCTTATTACCCTCCTCCCTCTCACCAATAGTTATATCCTATTTCTCCCCCTCTATCAATGGGTGGACCCTCACTGGTACTCATGATGCATCTGGTATCTCAACCAAGTACTAGTTCACCTTCTACCTCCGCATACAACCTTAGTAGTAGTGGAATTTCTTCAACTTATTACACACCATATGGATCATCTCCACAAATAAATTCATATTTTCCATTTCTTGGTCCTCCCCAGCTAATTGATCCTCCACCAGAACAACCACATGGCGGCGTTAACTTTGTTCAACCCTCTCCTGTTCAACAATTTCAAACTTTTGAACAAATGAGTATGGAAAATCTGTCCCATCCACCAAATAATGCCAAGAAGAAAGGGAAAAACTGAAACAACAACAACTTGGGACCAGGTGGAAATAACCCCCAACAAAACCATCCCATTGGGGGAAACCAAAATAAGGGAAACCAAAACCCCCAATGGGGAAACAATAACAATCAACCATGACAAGGGAAGAACAATAACCTCTAAACTAAATTTTGTTGCACTTTCTGTGGTGAGTATGGACATTATACTCAACATTTCCCCCAAATTTCTGATTTCAAATGGACAAAAGAATCCATGAACGAGAAACATCCTTCAGCACCACCTTCCCCTCAGTAGACCCCACAACAGTATTTGCAACAACCACCTTTGAATGTTTTGCAAAACCCTATTCCACACCAAGGTGTGATGAATACCCAACATGAGGTACACCCTAATCCACCCCAAATGGGGCAGTATCAAAACCCAGGTCCCAATCAACCTGGAAATTCAGTCGGTCACACTATCCTCCTTACCAACAAAGAAGATATTCTTCCGCCAACACGCAGTCTCCAATACAGTGTCCCCCCTAAATCTACCCCAACCACCTCATAAGTAGCTCCAGCTATAGCCAGACAACCATTAATGAATCCATGCCCTAACAATGAACCAAACCCTCGTATACCCCATATGTCATTACAACGGAATGTACATAACTCTCATGCTAGGGAAACCCATAATTACAATCTGGTCGATGACTTAGCACAGTCTCCTGCAGCTATATCTGTATTGGAGGTCCTCCAAACCTTCCCAACTCAGCGGAAATCCTTGTTTTTCTCCTTGGGGGTAGTCAACTTAGCTGATACTAGACTCATCACCTTTGATCTAGATAGTGGAGAACCACGCCTCCCCGCCCTGGTATCTTTTCAGATACCAATTAAAATTGGGAACATCACAGTTCATCGATGCATCGTCGATGAAGGTGCATACACATGCATCATGTCTAAAGTAATATGGTAGAAACTAGGCTCACCTGAGATAGTACCATCTTCCATCACCTTGAGAAATTATGATGGTCGACCATCATCACTTGAAGGGCTCTTCCAGAATGTCCCTATAGAAATTGGGGGCAAAACCATTCTCATTGATATTGAAGTTATTGACGACCCAATTTATTACAATATCTTGTTCGGACATAGCTACATGTATGTTATGAAAGAGGTAGCCTCTTCTGTGTTTCAAATAATGATGTCCCCCCACAATGGGAAAATTGTCACCATCGACCAACTCACACATTACGAGCCTAATCATTCCGCCAACATTGATAACATTCTCCCCCTTGTTCTCACTATCTCAGATAATTTTTTGGTCATCGACATGGGTCCCAAAATTTTCAAGGACCCATCCTTGTTGGGGGAATATTATGGAGCACCACCTCTCCTACACCCTTCAACAAAAGTGTCTGCAGTATCTTCTAATGGAACAAATATTGGAGACAATACTCCTCCCACTGAGGCCCCTACCCGCATCGAAGTTCCACTGGTTGGAAAATTATTACCCCATGCATTCCATGAGCACCCCACTGCACCACTTATCCCATATCCCCCCCTGCCTCCAGGGGAAAATCTCAGTTTGGGAGATAGTCCCCCAAGCCATTACCCAAATTCCTTTCTTCTACCCCCCACTTGGAGTCCAAGAACTCTAGGTAGTTGCTACTCTCACCCTTCCAAGCATGGTTCTTGCCATCCCTGTATGGTATCTCCATCCACCCAAGATGGTCCCTACACCATATCTCCCTCCTTGGACAGAGGGATTACTAATGCAGATCCCAGTACATGCTTCTGCCACACCATCCCCACCCCCAACTAGCAGCCACACCCCCACCACTAGGGGTAGATGAAAGAAGAACGATCCCACAAATCCACTTCCTCTCCGAGCTAAACCTCCTTGTGCACTATGCGAAAGAGAAGGACACCCCACTAATATATCTCCTACTCTTCTTGAGTTACGCAATCTGATATATCTCCCTAGAGAAACCACATTGTTCGCCACTCCACCAAGTACATCCATCACTACTACGGAATCCTCAACTACATGCAATAAAGGGTTGCGAACCAAATTGGCTTGTGTCATATGTTCAGAATATGGCCACTACACTCATCATTTCCCATATCTAACTCAATTTCCCCAAATGTTAGTCATAGTATGCCAAACATATCGGCCAGAGCCTTCTCAGTCACTCCCTACTAAGGCTCACATTACTGATATTCGATATATTTCGTCGTCAGTCCCCGAGCGAACGAGGTACCTTCCACAGTATTGGGACATTCAATTTATGTCCAGGACTCCCTTGCACCCTATATATGATATCTCGTCTGCGTCCTCACCACTTGAGGACAATAATGCTTACCCATTGATAGTTTCCGCTGTCACCTCCCAGGATCACTTGTATTCTCACATTTTTCATTGCGACGAATATATCTTGGAGGAACTCACTACCCCAGATTTCCCATGGAATGCACTCCATCATCAAGCACTTTTTCTTTCACAAGAGGCCTTTCATCCTTCTATCCAAGCCTCCATGTGCACAATTGAAACAAGAACTTTATTCCTCCAGGGAATATAGATTGGTTCAACAACCCTATCCATACCCCGGATGATTTTGAAGAAGGAAACATGGCCAACTACTCCCCCACCATAAAAATTGACATTTCCATTAAATCGAGAAGCCTAGAAGAAATCACCATTGGCTCTACATGCTCCCCTGAAGAACTCATCGCTTACAAATATCTCTTTCAAGAATACTGAGATGTTTTTTCCTCATCATATACAAATATGCCTGGCCTCAATCCTTCCATCATCTAACATTGCATCGACACAAGGCATGATGTCACCCCAGTTCATCAAAAGAAATGCCCACTTCACCCAGCCAAAGCTCCAACGATCAAAGTCGAAATTGACAAGTTACGTGCTAATAGTTTCATTTACCCCATTGTGTACACTTCATGGGTCTCCAACCCCATCCCCATTAACACAAAACAAGGCACTATTCACATATGGACATACTTTCGCGATCTCAACCATGCTTGTCCCAAAGAAAATTTCCCAATCCCTTTCATCAACCAAATCATCGATGATTGTTTCAACCATGAATCCCTTTCCTTTATGGATGGGTTCTCCGACTACAACCAAATTCAAATCCATCCAATGGATCAGTAGAAAACTGCTTTTACTACCCCTTGGGTATCTTTTCTTATCGCGTCATGCCTTTTGGACTCAAGAACGCAGGTGCCACATTTCAATGGGCCATGACCTATGTTTTTTATGATCTTTCTCACATCATCCTTTATTATTTGGATGACCTCATTGCTTGATCCAAAAAGTGAACCCATCATTTAGATGACTTATGCATCGTTTTCCAATGATGCCACCATTACAATATCCGCTTGAATCCCATCAAGTGCGTGTTATAACCCTAAATTACACCACACATGCTTACCTGGCATCAGGCCAACTCATATCTCTTCCTTGCCCAAAGCCATGCTGAATAAACTCTTGAAAAACCCTCTTAAATCAAGTGGCACGCGCCCTAACCCTCTACTGCACGCATTGGAACGCTGGCAGGCCTACTACTACATGCGTTGGAACACTGGCTGGCCCACTACAGCGCGCGTTTACCTAACAAAGCACAAAAAAAGGAAAGTTGTTGACAAGACAAAAAGATTTGGGTCAGTTAACTGAAACTCCCAGCCATGCATTGACGAGAGTTCGTCCAAAACCCTAGCTCCTTCTAGCCTATAAAAGAAGGTGTAGGGGTACTATTTGGAGGAGGAAAATCATAGCAAAGAAACTCTGCCCAATTGCTGAATCCATTTGTCCCAACCCTTTAGCCTTTCCTCAAGATTAAGGAGAATTAAGGCAAAGCATTTGGAGGACAAAGAAGAGGAGGAGCCCAGGTTCAGGATCGAGGAACGGTGGCCGGTCTCTATCATTATTGTAAGTTGATTCATCTTGAGATTAAAAAAAGAATACTTTTCCCGTCCCAATGCATGAGTTGTATATGATTTATTTATGCTTAATCTCTAACCCACAAGTAGAAAAATAGCATGCATGCGTAGCATTTTTGTCTTGATTGCAGATTAACTTTGGAAGGAGCAGCATGAGCAAGCGGACAAAAGCGCAATAGAGGATCTACACCAAACTTCAGTAAAAAGGTTAGTAGGTCTTTTCCATGCTTGCATGTGAAAAAGGGGTATGAGTTTTGGGGTGATAGGTTAAAAGTGGTTTCTTTAGGGTCATGATATGCATGCAAGTTTATCCCTAGATTGTTAGTCCGTAGGGTATTATTTCCCAACAACAGAATTGGCGACTCCACTGGGGAATTTACTCTTAGGGTTTCTGGATTCAAGAGAGGTTTTTGGGTAGTTTATAGAAGTAGATTTTCTGTTTCTTTGTTTGTTTGTTTTGTATTAGGTCAGAGCTAGCAGGGGACCTGGTTCTTAATACCAGTTTTTCCTTGACTGTTGCTTGTCATTTATTATCGGGACACACAAAGGTACACGCGGCCTACAGTAGGCCTGCACGCGTGTAACCCGCGCCCTAACCTTCTACAACCCGCGTTTGAACGCTTGCTATAGTGGTTTCAGTAGCATGTAGGACTCAGAGAGATTAAGAGGCAGTCTCCTCTTCCCTGTCAGAATTTTTCATTCGTAGGGGGCTTTCTGGATCCTGTCTGGGTCTTGCTGGTTCACTATCTTGTCTCAGTTTGCTTTATTGTGTTTGTTTTCTTTTTTGCAATTATTTTTATTTTCTGTTGAAGCAGAAGCATCCAAGCCTTTAAGAGACCCTGGTTGTCAATACCAGAGGCCTTTTCCAAGTCTGGTCTACCTATGTTTAGTTTTTTCTTAGCATTCAGACATACACGCGGCCTATGCAAGTTCAGCCCGCAGGTACCCGCGTCCTATTATAGCTCAGCACGGGTTTGCACGTGTGCTGTTTCAGTGACATTCGCAGGCTTGATTGGGTGCTTTTCAATCGGGGTGGGGCAGTCATCCCCTCCTGTGGTGAGAAGTGTTCCTCTCAGGGGTTTGAGTCTAGGGTTGCAAAGTCAGTAGGTTAGGGCTTCTTACCCTTAGCCTGTTGTTTCTTAGTTGATTGTTGATAGGAAAGATAAAAAAGAAAAAGATTTTGTTTTGTGGTTTTTAGACAAGCATAAGAGTCGGTGCTTTCTTGATTTCCATTGTGCATCTTTGCTCTGGTTCTTTGCAATCTGTTCTTTAAGCCATAATTTTATTTTGTTTTCTTGGTTTTGTGCTTGTCGGCATTTTCCCTTTGTTGCTTCATTTAGCACTAAAATAATTTTTTTATTATCTCTTTTTCATTTGCTTCTTTGTTTAAAGATTGTGTTGCTGCATCAATAGCTAGGAAGAAGTCTTTTTGTTCATAAGTTTTTGTAGTGCATTTAGAGAATAAGTAGCTCGCAGATTGAGCAAAATTTCTTTATGTGTGCTGCATGAAATCTTAGAAAAATTGAAAAGAAAAGAAGTCTTTCTTGTTGAAAAGTTGCTGGTTTTTGCAGTTTTTGTAAATTTTTTTGTTTCCAAGCATTTCTTGTTCATTTTGCTTTGAGTATTTACACATCATCAGTTTCACCTTCATACCTTGTGACGTAAAAAATCCCATTAAAAGAAACGCTAATTAAAAACTATTAGACTTTTCATTTGTAGGGTTCACAAACTAGCTCAGGACTAGGGCCTTAGAATAGGTTGGAGAGTAAATTCTCCAAGGCCACTCAAACCAAACATTGGAGTCTGTCAATAGGGAGTGTAGAAGTCCAGTTGCGTGAAAGTTATCTGGGACCCCCCTCTAACACAGGGGCTAAACACGAGGTCGCGTAAGGAAAGGTAGCGGAGATAACCCCTCCAAAGCTGGACCGAGAGTAGTGGAGAACACATATCGAGGATTTGTTAAGGGATTCCGTTGTTTGCATTTTCCATGGGGCTTCATGGGTCTTGAATCTATTCGAGGTCCTCAGTTGTCTTCCGGACCATTTTCTCTCGATACCCTTGACAGGTTTCAGGCTTGTTACCCTGCTCATTGTGGTCTACCCGACTATCGACTATACTCGCCTGGTGACTATTCGCGTGCTGGTAAACTAGTTGCCAATCTTTTCTAGGGACATACACAGGTGACTACGGGGGTATACCGCGGTACCTAGGACAGACATTGAGTCACGCTTTGCAGAGTATACCCAGAGGGTGCTTCCGTATTTGAGTTGCACTTGCACCGGTAAGTTGCTCTAGTGTTCGTTGTTGTAACTGTTCTTCCAACTAGTTTAGTGTTTGCTTGATTTATCTCATAAGGGATTCTTTTTTAGTGTGTGTTACTATTTACACGTGTAGAATACCTTAGCGTGTCATGGATCTTCTCACACAGTGGAGGATTCAGAGCTCCACCGGTCACGAAGGCTTCTGGGCCTGCCGCTGGTTATACTAGAGCCACCCCCGTTACCATTAAGGCGGAAGCTAGACCAACAAGGGTCTTTCGAAGCAACCAGGTTACAAACCATTGAGCCCGAACAACTCCCAGAGGAATCAACTGCCAATATTGGTTCAGTTGAAACCCCAAACACTGATACTTGGCCACAATTGATTGTGCCAATTCAATTTTACGAACGCCTGTCAGTGCCTCATACAGCTATGGCAACAAACGTTGTTACTTCCTCTGGGAATTCTTCTATTCCCATCACTGTTGTCACCATAAGAGAAGCATCTCCTAACTTGCCATCGATGGTCCGAGCCACTATGGTCTTGACCGCAACTACGTCGCACAGTGGATCGACCCCATCTCTCATGGCGGCCACACCTCCCTTCACATCTAGTGCAACAGGCCCTCCATTTTCATACAGTATGCCTAGTTTGGGTACAAGTCCTGCACTCACTTACTCCACTTTACAGACTTTGGGCCTGGGGGCAGGGACCTCTAACGCTCCTCTGCAAGGTCAACTTGGGGGCATTCCTGTCCCTTTCAATGCTTTTCCTTATGCTAGAGGTCATATCTCTCCTTCGTCCCCTTCGCTTGGTGGTCTGCATGAGCAGTCCGCCGGGCAGCTTGCACACACAAGTTCATTTGGAGTCAGGATTCAAGGAACACCTGTGAAAACTTTTCCGATAGGTTTGTCACCGTTTGTTTGGAGCAGGACGTTTGGTAATAACACTTTCGCATCCACTTCTTTCCCATCTGGGGGCACACCCATTTTTGGACAGTCTACTCCGGCGCAGGGTACTATTCCTGTGCCAGGGGCACATATACCAGGACCTTGGAACTCAGGACAAGGATCCGTTCCTTCCTCTGGAATGCCATTTTGGGGTAATTCTTTCCATAGTCAATGGAACCCCGGACATACTTCTATGCCTCTCCCATCGGGACCGGCATGGGGTAATCCTTCCCAAAGTCCGTCAAACACGATGAATGCCCAACATCCTATGTCCTTTATGG
>JZKD02S1807124.1:96706-109562 GCA_000966675.3 Picea glauca | reverse complement strand
TTTGTCGTTTGTTCTGCTCAAGGATAGAACTGTAAGTCGATGATACCCTCGTGTACCAAGTCCCAAATGTAGTGCATGTGGATATTGATGTGCTTCATCCGCTACCTCTAAACTGGATCTCTGTAGAACTTCAGAGTGCTCTGGTTGTCACACCAGATGGCGATCGGCCGATGAAACTGAATGCCCAACTTAGTGAGAAAATGTTGTAGCCATATAGCTTGAATGGTTATGTTAACACTACCCCTCTGTACTCTACCTCGGCTGAAGATAGAGAAATGGCAGTTTGCTTCTTGTGCGACCAATAGATAGGCCCAAATCCAAGACTAAGTGAGTAACCAGATGTGGACTTGTGATCAATGCTATCACCATCCCAGATGGAATCATTAAACCCAATGATATCTAATGTAGAGTCTATTGCACAATGAATCCCAAAGGTGATGGTGCCTTGTACGTATCGAAGGATACGCTTTGCAACTTTTCAATGTAGCTCATGTAGCTCCTGCATGAACCTGGAAACTATGCTAACTTCATATGAGAGGTCTTGTATGGAGTGTGTGAGATACAACAAGCTCCCCACTAGTTGTCTGTACAATGTGTTGTCAACCATGGGAGTCTCCTCGCCATCCTCAAGTTTGACTCCTGATAGGAAAGGAGTCGGAGCAGACTTGCAGTTTGTCATGTGAAATCTCTCAAGGAAATCTCATGTCATCCTGAGCATGTATACATTCGGGTCTGATTTACAACGTACAAAGTTCTGTGACAAAAGGTAGGATTCCATCTTGGCATACCATGCCCTCAGAGCCTGCTTGAGGCCATAAAGTGACTTCTTCAGTCAACAGACCAAACATAATTCCTACATAAATCCCTGGGGCTACTCTATGTATATCTCCTCAAAGAGATCACCATGAAGAAATGCATTCTTCACATCCATATTATGGACTTCCCATCCCTTGGCTGCCGCAATGGCAAGTGCCAATCATATGGAATCCATATTTTCTACTGGAGTGAAGGTCTCATCATAGTCAATACCATGAACTTGCTTAAAGCCTTTGGCAACAAGCCTGGCTTTGTATCTGCTGATTTGTCCATCCGCTGCGCTCTTGGTCCTGTAGAACCATATGCATTTGACAAGTTTCCTCCCATAAGGAAGGGGAACCAGATCCCAAGTCTGGTTCTTGAGGAGGGATTTGTACTCCTCTTGCATGGTGGATTCCCAAAATGGATTTCTAGCAGCCTCACCATAAAAATGTGGATCTGAAGACTGAACCAAGAAAATATGCCTGGAAGGCAATGGTTCAGTGGCAGTGAGTGCAATAGGAGGCTCCTTGAAATCATATCGAGTCCTCCTAGTATCGGCTGGATCACCAACGAGATCCCCTGCATCCTAAAGAGTAGTCTGTGCCCACTTGGGCCTCTGCTCTGGTTCTACAATTGCATCTAGATGCTCTGACTCTGCATCTGACTATACTGACTCTGAATCTAAATCTGAATCCTCTGAGTCCTCTGAATAAGAAATCTCATCTGAAGAAGATTCAACATGTGCATGCTCATCATCTCAAACAGGTGGAAGAGTGAAGGTGTCTGCATGCGGCTGCTAAGGTACATGCGAGACACTTTCCTCAAATTGGACACTATGCTCAATGATGAGCTGGTTTGAGGAAATATCAATAAGCCGATATCCCTTCACACCATCGGGGTATCCAACAAAAATGCACTCAGTGCTATGTGAATCAAGTGCCTTCCTCTTTTCAGAGGGAATCTGGGCCCATGCACGAGAACCAAAAATGTGAAAGTGGGTCACTTCCAGTTTGATTCCACTCCAAGCCTCGTAGGGGGTCTTATCCTTGATAGATCTATGGGGAGATTTTTTTTTGGATGTATGTGGCACAATTAAGTGCTTCAACCCATAGTCTCTATGGTAGTGACTTTGCATGCAACATGCAAGATGCCATCTCATTTAGAGATCTATTTTTATGCTCAACAACTCCATTTTGCTGCGGAGTGTAGGGAACTGCATGCTGCAATTGAATCCCTGCCTCATGGAAAATATTATGAATTTCATGATTCACATACTCTCCCCCATTATCAGTTCGAAGGACTTTGATCTTCTTTTCAGACTATGTCTCAACCAAAGCTTTGAAATCTTTGAGGTGTTGAAAGACCTCAGATTTTTTCCTGAGAAAGTAGATCCATGTAAAACATGAGAAATCATCAACAAAAATGAAACAAACCTTGCTTTGTTGATCGATGGATGTGGAAAAGGACCCATGAGGTCACCGTGGATTAGATTCAAATGTACGGAAGCTCGCTGAGACTTTCCTTTGTCAAATTTATCTTGAGGGTGTTTTCCGAGAACACATGCCTCACATACTCCCTTGGAGAAATGGATGTCTGGTAGACCATCAACTAATCTATTCTTGCTAAGTTGTTGCATGTATCTAAAATTCAAATGTCCAGGCCTTTCATGCCATATCCTACTACTTTAATCAGCATGAGTAAGCAGTAAAGAAGAATCAAGTTCAATGAATTAATAAAATGTATACAATCTATACTGATGATTGACCTCACCGATAGAAACCCTAGAGTTGATTTGCATGTTGTAGATTTCCATAGAATTTGGTGTGAAGATGACTTTCTTTCCGATGTCGACATTCATCATCTGATACACGTTCTCGAAGATTCCATTGGTCAGTTCAATCCTTCCTTTTCTAGTGACTTCGATAGAAGAGTTTTCCCCCATCAGAATAGGAGGACCTTTGCATCCATCCAAAGAAGAATATACTACTTCTGAGGTAGCCATGTGATGTGATTCTCCTGAATCTATGATCCAAGCATCGGGAGAGGAGTTGATGGCAATCAAGGCATGGCTAGAATTGCCTTTCTTGGAATTCAGATCTTCTTGCTTCTTCTTCTTTGCACCCTCGGGGATGTGATCTCCAAGGTTGTTTTGTTGAAGTATCTGAGACATCAGATCTATTTGTTTTTTCATGCATGCAGATTCCGAATGGAATCCTTTGTGACAGCATGTGCATTTCTCTCCTTTTCTTTCCTTTTCTCCTTTGGATCTGGAGGCATCAATGAAGGGTTTTGTATACCCTTCCTTCTTTATATGTGCATGAGCTTTCCACTTATCTTTATATTTAGATTTATGATATTTTTGGCTGCCATCATGCACAGTTAGTGCATGCACCCTTGGGCCTTTGATTGTGCCCATGTTGATGAGCTTGGTTTTCTCTTGTGTCAGGGATTCGATAAAGTCCTCAAGAGAAGGCATCTTCCAGGTGGCTTCAACGGTGAATCTGACAATATGGAATGTGGTTATGAATACAGAGAATTCAGGTCCAATATTGGAGATAATGGTAAGAACCATTTTTTTCTCCTCCACTGAGTTATCAATCCCGCAAGCTTTGAGTTGCGACAGTAAATCCTTAAATTTTGTAAAGAATTCTTGGATATTGTCAAAGATTTTTGGATCCAATATGAGCAGCTCCACCTCCAACATGTGTCCCCTCATCTCATCCTTTTTTACAAAGATCCCTTCCAAGATTTTCCAGGCTTCATTGGGAGTCTTACAAGAAGATATGTGAAAAAGGAGATCGAGAGAAATAAGACTGCAAATTGTTCTGAGTGCCTCATCCATGCGATTTAAGTACTTGGATTTTTCTATGGATGATGTTGGTTCTATATATGTATTCATGGTTAACCTATACAACCCTCTGGATCAAAGATGTATGGCTATTTTCTCCTTCCATGCAAAATAGTTGTAAGGTGTAAGAATGAATTATTTTTGGAATTCCATCTTTCCCCTGTCTTCAATCTTTTGTACCTGCAAAAATTTTTGGTGTAGCTTTTGCTTAGATGTCTTTCAGCTCTGATACCATGTAAATGTGCTGAAACTACACAAAATAGATCTCTATAATAAATAATACACACATTTGGAGAGAGAATTGGAGAAAGAAGAAGGAGAGAAAGAATGGAAGAATTCTCATTAACCATTGTGAAAAATAAATAATTTACACATGATATACTCTGTATAACCTAATGAGTTCGACTTGAGGTGAACCAAGTCACCATAGTGGTGGTCTAGATTGATTTGGACACACACCAGTAGTTACGGGAGTGAACTGCCACCTATTCTAGTCTATCAGGCAGTTACGAGAGTGAACTGCCACCTAGTTGAGTTAACTAGTCAACTAGTCTTCAGTTAACTGACTGAACAGAGAGTAGTGAAGAGTTAACTCAGGGAATCAAGGCTAATGAGACACTCTGGTGATGATACGAAGGAAAGTTCAAATTAACATGGTGATGATTCCAATGTTGCATGGTGATGATCCCAATGCAACATATAAACTCAACTCAACTAGTCAAATTGAAGTGTCAACTAAAAGAGAATATTCTCCAGGTGGAATATTCTCTCCTAAAATATAGGAGATTGGATAATGACTAATTATGACTAATAAAAAAATAAAAACCTTAGGAAAAATAAATCTTAGGTGTGTGTGAAGTAACTCCAACAGTTCAACGTATATCAGTTGCACTTGTAGGTTCTGTTGAGGTTCTCATCTCTCCTGAAGTTTGGCTAGCAACACAGAACACTCTTCGATAACATGTTCAAATGAGCTGCAGTAGTTGCAAGTGGTACAAGGGTTAGTACAGTTCCTTGCTAAGTGTCCTGGATATGTGCAATTGTAATAGGATCTGTTCTCGACCTTGACCCATGCCTCCTCCTCATCCTCTTCCTTTGAATCCACCACGAGGGTTGAAGTTTCCTCTTCCTGGAGAGTTATACTGCGTAGTGTTTCCTTCTTGCTGTACTTCACCTTGAATTTTGCATATATCCCTCGAACTTTCATGCATGAGTTCGTAAGCCCTACAATCCCTATCATCGTGTCCTACCAACTTACAAAATGTCAAATACATATTTGTGGGTGTCTGGACATATTTTTTCAGATAGTAACATTCACCAAAGAGATGTTGAATTCTACATACCTCGCACCAGGGTAGGGTAACTTGCTTCAAGGGGCTTGAAGCTCTAGAGGCCAAGTATTCATGAAATAAAAGACAATGTTCCTTGTCATGGTCTTCTAATTTTCATCTTATACACCATATGTCTTCTCTTTTATCTTTTCCCTTGTCTTTCTTCATATCTTCAACTTGTAGAGATAAGCTAGTCAGATGACTCAATATTTGACTCATACTTGAGCTGGATTCTCCCATAGGAGCTAATTCTAACTTCATGGCGATCTCCAGTGCCTTAGCCTATGAATCAATATTCTATTGCATCAAAGGAAATCTGATGTGTGGTAAGAGGGAAACAATGAACCATTCCTTGTTCTGCTCATTTGGGATCTGAAAACTCAAATGGCCTATCAAGGTCTTAAATCTCTGATCAAACTCCCACACATGTTCAACTATTCTCTACTTGATTTCTTTTAGCTCTGTAATACACTACGACTCTAACTTAGGTTTCTTGAATTTAGAAATTAGTGCAGTGTTAATGACATTCAACAGTTTAGGTGCAGTTCCTTGGAAAAATTTCATGTACCAGCTCAGCGCGCAATCTCTCAGGGTAGTACTAAACTGAGCTCATTTAACAGCTTCGTCAATGATATTCTTAATACTCCATAAAGCTTCACATAGAACCTAGTTATGATCAAGATCTTTATATCCATGTCCTTTGAAGGTGGGTAACCTCATCTCATCTTCCATAGGTCTTCCTAGGTTTCCTGATTGAATATGTGGTGGACTACTAGTGACATTGCTTAGAGTGCTCTGATGACTCTGATTACTCTAATTTCTTAATGTTGTTGAAACAACAGGAGGAATAATAGTATTTACTTCAATAGTCGACGTGGTTCCTGAAGTTTTTTTCCCTTCCCGACGAGGTTCTTCAACTTCCCCTTCCTCTTCCCTAGCGAATTATGAATAATCTTCATCTATCAGATCTGCCTCTTCTCCATTATAGAAACCGTCGTCTCGTAGGTATTATTAAACAAGTTCGCAAGAGGGACTTCTCTGAACGCTCTCCCACTGTGCATATGTCCAGCCTCTATGTCGTTGTTGCTGTCCAAGTTCTTTAACATTATCTCTTTCAATCCGACCGATTACTGTATCTTCAATATGTTCTTCTCATGCAATAGCATCTTGATCTTCAACTTTAGAAATTGTAAAAATTTTCCTCTGGGTCCCTTAAAGAAATACCTCTCATCCTGGCTATATGACTCTACTTTTCCAACAACAAACTCGGTGATATACCCTCCAATGGTACTATCGAACCAATGATCTACTTCTCTTGACACAACGTTATCAACTCTCTTGACCTTCTTTATCAACGCTGACATCCAAAGCACAGGTGGTCTAGATATGATCTCAAATTGGGTGTCTGCTATCCTAGCTAGCCACTCGTATAACTCTTGATGAATTCCTCCAAAGAAAATCTCGTGTATATCAGTAAAGATATATCTTCCCAACCAATCCTCTGTACTAATATTAGGGTTCTTGTTCTGGGCTTCAACGAAGTCCTTTTCTTGATCCTCTATCCATTTTTGAATCTCTGTCTTTGATGGAAACCACCTTGAAATTCCCTCAAGAAGATTCTCATCCTGGAAACAGAACCATTTGTTGGCACAGGGGCAGAGCCAAGGTTCAGCTCCAAGAGCACACCAACAAGCCCTAACTATTGGCCCTTTTAACAACACTTGTGAATTAGATGCAGTCTCACCCGAAGTATCAATAGGGGGTTGCAGGACACAGGTGTCTATAACCAGAGGAAATGCAAAATGGATTCAAAGCAACTACAAATAGTAACCTAGTATTCTTGATCTTCCTTAGACCTACTACACAAGTTATATCTTAGATCTAACACAATATCTCAATAGAAAAATATCAAATGAAAAAGAACCCAACATCAATCACACATAACACAATATATACATGGTTCACCCTCTCTCTAGGGGTATGTCCACAAAACTGTGCTTTATAATATATTAAGATGAAAGCATACAGTTCTATCTATGCTCTTATCTTCTAGATATCTCTCTTCCTCTATCTCCCCTCCCTGCACACCCAGCTTTAGGGTTGATCTTCACACCCAGCTGAAGATATTACAATACAGAAGACCCTCACACCAACACGTCTCTCTCACAGTAGTACTCATTCAATCACACAATAACAATGAAATCTTAGTGGACTTAACACCACCCCATCCCAGGTCCTCTTTGAACTTTATTTATACATTAAAATAGCTCACCAACATCCTTAGGCCGAAACCTATGTGTCCAAAACCCTAAATGCCAATACCTTAGGTGTCTAAAACCCTAAGGCAACTTGACCCATGTTTTCAGGGCTTCACCAACCCGTCTTTCTTTCTTTCTCATGCAGTGCTCTAAAGCATCAAATGGTAGCTTTTTCTTCTTGCTGAGTTGTCCACTATCCATCCTCCTTACTGATCTTTCATCCTTGATCTCCTCATCCAACTGCTTGCTTTCTCGTACTTCAAACCATCTTTTCTTCTCTTCTGTTCACTTCAACCCAGTATCAGTCACTGTGTCTTCCACACAGTTTTCATTCCATCGTTTCTTTATTAATCTTCACTTATTTTTATACCCAAGGGCCAATAAGGGGTTTTATTCACCCTGAATAATTTTTTATCTAGCCTGTCTACAAGTGAATCCAATGCTCTACATTGACTCGTAGCATGTGTGGTAGATGTGCAAAACTCACAGTGCACATTATTTGGTACTATTGAATACTTATGAATAATGGGGCACTGTCTTGGCCCATGCCCATGGATTCGGAAAATCTCGCAATACTCAACTGATGGCGCTGCTTGATTACCTGGAAAATCATGATATGGGGTTGTGGTATGGAATGGTAAATTCACAGATACTTGCCTAAATCCTCCCTGGCTCCCAGTGAGGGTCCCATTGTATTCTGAGGAGGTCCCATTCCCCTCATTTGTGAATATTTTTTCACCATATGTCCTTTTGTGTAACATCCGATACACCAAACTTGCGGTCGTCCTGGTCTAGGTATCATCAATTATTGAATATTCTTTGTAAGCACTGATATTTTCCCTTGTAGTTGTACCAAATTTGCATCTGCTAGGGGTCTGGTCACTCTCAGGCTCCCCATATATCTTTCCATGGCCTCAATCTTCATTGATTTTTCCAACGCATCTGTCAAAGTGGCTATCCATTGTTGCATTAATGAAATCTATGTTAGAGGTAGTAATCCTTGAATATGTCATTCTCTTTGATGTTCCTCATGAATTGGATGCACTAACCTCCCTATAGAATCTTTAAACTTTTGGCTATATTTCTAGGATAATTCACCTTTCCTTTGTTGAATTTCGCACAACTCAGACAGAGCTTGTTGTTCTGACTGAGGTAGCTTAAAATCCGCTATCAACTTTGTATGTACATGGTCAAGTGTGAATGCTTGGCCTTGAGCTCCTAGTACTCCTGGATCAATGGCCTTCATGTACCATTTGAGAGCATGGACTCTCAAAGTAGTCTAGAACTCAACTAATTTATTCACATCCAGAGTCCCTGTGGACCTCAAGATTGCATCAAATAAGAACCAATGTTGCTCAACATCTTTGTCTCCCTTATCCCATAATTTTGGGTATGGAGCAATCGAACCTCTCACGTTACAAACCATTGCTTATCTTACTTCTCCTACTAAAATAAAACCTAATGGTCCCGGTTACGATCTATGAGGGGATCCCAATATCCTCCCAGTATTCACACCTCTCAGTTGTGACTAGTTGATTGATTGTAATGGAACAACAACAACATAAGAAGGCAGCATATAATTTACCACTTGTATAGAAGACACTTGGGGTGTGGGTGATTCAGGGCTAGTTCCACTAGTTTCGTGGTGGGTTTCTTTGACATGGGGGGTCTCGTTCTCATCCTCTAGAGCATTCTCTTCAGCCGAGTTCCCAATATTTTCTAGCATCAGGGATGAGTCTTCTCTTTCTTCTTCAATATCCATATCAGATTCCTTTTCCCTTGCTTCTACACCTTATCCTTATTGTCCACCCTCCTGGGGACTTCTTTCTCTCTACGCTTCTCTCTCACTTAATCTTTGACTGGCTATTCTTTCTTTTCTTCTCATTTTTCACAATTCTTCCATATGTTCTTCCTCTAATTCTCCTGGTACGACTTCTTTCCACAACTTCTCAGATTGTTTTACTGCTTTCTTTATCTTACTGGGCCACCACCTCTCAACTATGGTGGATCTTTTCAAGGCTCCCTCATCTCTTGATTCCATTTCTTTCTTCTCCCTTTCTTTTCAAATAACCCTCTCCCCTCTCTCAGGCCATGACTCTAGCCCAACCTCACCCCACCCTAATCAAGGTTATTTATGTTGCCATCTTAGTCTAGGACATAGTCAACATCCCCTCCTCCATCAAGAAAACCTTAATCCACAAGGGGATTTCTCTCAATAGTCTTCCCCGTGCATCTTTCTTGAAATCCTCTTATTCCTATGAAAACAATTGGTTATTCTCAGTTGCAAACTCAATAATGTATCCCTCTAATGTTGTACTGACCCAAAAATCAATCGCTCACGTTACCGGATGATCCAGCTGATGAAGTGCTGCAATCTTTTTTGTATCCCAAGCGTAGGCCTTCTTGAATTGTTCTTGAATTACAAAGATTCTTGGAGGCTATCTATCCAATGGAAAATTTCTTCTGGGAACATAACCTAGAATATCTCATACTGGTCACTTGATTTTTCTGAGTAAAAGACTACCTCCTGAATATCTTTCAAAGATCTTCCTCTCATTGTATCTTCTTTCCACATGAATGCATCACAATTTCAATCCCACTAGTGGTGAATATCAGATCTCTGAATCCATGGAAACATTCTCCCTACAGGTTGCCTTTTAACGTAGGTCTCGACAAAATAACCATTTTGTTGGCGCGGAATTGATCAAACCAAGTTCCTTCTTAGTTTACCAAAAAAAGGCACTGATTAGTCTAGAGCACTATAATTTTCATCTCCTCTGAAGAGAATAAGTCTTACCTGAAGCGCAACTAAAACAGAAAGATAGGGAAGGGAAAGGAGAATACTTAGGTGGTTTTCCAGAACCTTCAATATTCACCATCATCTTTCACAAGATAGACTAACTACATAACAGATCTGAACTCATTCATACTAGAACTAAAGGTACTCAAGTTGTGAAAGCATTTGTAAACAAAGATATCATATTGATCTTATCAAGCATAAAGAAGTACTGTAAAGAGACAATTCATAAGAATAAACACATAATGACACATCATATTTCAAAATTTTAGGTCCTCCTTCATTTATTATCATCAAAGCTTCTCAGATACAATCTTAGAGATACAAATTAGTACTCTATTACAACCTTATGGCTTGGGAATCATGTCATAGAGCTCTATTTACCCTTTTTCCCAAAATTGTATACAAATTACAATTACATAACCTTTTCTCAACTACACCCAACC
This sequence comes from Picea glauca, assembly GCA_000966675.3. Taxonomy (NCBI): domain Eukaryota; kingdom Viridiplantae; phylum Streptophyta; class Pinopsida; order Pinales; family Pinaceae; genus Picea; species Picea glauca. The sequence continues at coordinate 99,084 of JZKD02S1807124.1, read as the reverse complement.
ACAATATCCAACCCAACACTTTTACAATAGTATGCATCTCATATATAGGCTGAATGGGATATTTTGTCTTTGGGCTCGCATACTTTCTTGTTCTATTGTAACTGGTTTTTCCTTGCTAGTGTTGCATTGTCCCTTTTCGCAACTGATTTCTTTTCCTTTACTTGCTTGACTCTCCATATCTTTTGTATCTTGTGCAACTCGTGTTTAACCAAAACTAGGACTGTAGTCCTTCTTGCACAATATTCAACCCAAAAACGAAGGTCCCAACACCTGATATCTCCTCATTGGAGACGTTCTCTATCAACATGGGGTCGACACCATCCTTCATTGATGTGTGAACATCGACGAAGCTGACATAGTCTTGAAAAGTTTCCATAGAAGTGCTTGCAGTGGTCACCTTTAGGGTATGTCCACCGCCAAAAAAATCATTCGATCAATGCACTTCTAACCCACACTGTTTCATGACTTCATCCACGCTGTCAAGCGATGCAAAAAATGCCAGCTTTATGGAAATAAAGCACGAGCACCACCAACTCTTCTACATCTAGTCATCACAACCAACCCCTTCTGTAAATGGGGCATAGACTTCATGAATTTCCATCCTCCATCCAGTAATGGACACAAGTGCATTATCATGACATTCGATTACTTTACCAAATGGGTCAAAGCCATGCCCACATTCAACAACATCGTTGACATAACAGTGCATTTTTTCCTCAACCACATCATTACCCAATTCAGATTCCCACTACAGTTAGTGTTTGATCATGGTAAACACATTGAGAATGAGGTCTTCGCATAATTATCCTCAAAGTTAGGCTTCATCCATGCGTTTTCCTCCCCATACAACCCTTATTCCAATGGACAGGTCGAGGTTGTCAACAAAGTCCTCAAAACCATTCTACAACATACCGTTAACAAACATAAGACCAATTGGCATCATATGTTGTTTTCCACTTTGTGGGATTATTGCATGGCAGTCAAAACTGCCACTGGTTTTATACCGTTCCACCTCATCCATGGGATCAAAGCTACCCTACTTGTTGAATGCGAGATCCCCACATTATGCACTACCATTGAGCTATTATCTGACACTGCTCCAATGGAGCAGCTCCTGCTGACCTTAGAGTCGCTTGATGAAGACCATCAATATTCATTACAAAACAATGAGGAAGCTAAAAAATGGTCTAAATCCACCTTCCACTGCCATGTCAACCTTCGCTCATTCAACGAAGGTGATCTCGTGTTAGCCTACGATATTTCTCACGATACTCTTGGCCATGGGAAATTTGAGTCATTATGGGATGGAACCTACATCATCCAACACTGCCTCACTAAAGTCACCTACATATTGGCCTCCCTAGAATACTACCCTCTCGAAGAAATCGTCAACAGGTTGTACTTAAAGAAGTTTTACACCTAAGTGTAGCCCCCCTACCTTAGGGATTTATTTGTACACATTTGTAGAGTTTTTGGTCTTATTTTCTGACACCACTCCTCATGTATGATCTATCATCTATGTTATTGACAGATGCATCATCCATCATCCTACTACATTGGTTACGTTGACGATGCCATCCGCTGGACCTAGAATCTCGCTTCGGTCGCTTGGGCCCTCTATACTCCCTCACATGTACTACTCCAATCCAATGGCATATGTTTGGGCTTGAACACCAACAACCAAGTTGAATATGATGTCATCATTGGTCTCCTCGCCAAGGCCAATCATTGTCACATTCATCACCTTAGCGTTCTATTAGATTCCCAATTTGTCATCCTGCAACTCAACAATGTATATCATGTTCATGCTCCTTGCCTCTTTCGCAAATACCTGCAAGTTAGACTCTTATCTCACAACTTTGATTCCATCACATTTACACATATTCCAAGACAACTTAATCAAGTAGAAAATCACATGGCTAACCTAGTATTAGATTAGCATTTATCACATTAAACATCATTGTATACATAACATCATACATTTTTCACAACACATGAAAAGACATCATACATAAGAACATAACACAAAAAGGCATGAATGATCCAAAATATATCCTTATATATCTATCATCAAATGCCATAAGTTCTTACAAAAAATATAAATGTACAAATTACCTGTAGGCTCATGAATCCCCCCCACCCCTATGAGTACAAAAGTGGGTATCAACTACCCTATACAAAAAATGGGCTCCCAATCCCATATATACAAAATTAGGCACTCAAGGTGCCCCCAGAGCTCCCCCCCAGGTCCTCTGCCAGTCGAAGGTGCCCCACCAGCTAGGGGCCCTCCAGGTGCAGGAGGCAACCGACTGGTCATCGATTCCTCTGCCACTGCTGCTCGATAGATTAGGGTCTGCCAATATGCCATAACTCCCACA
>JZKD02S1807124.1:81597-93484 GCA_000966675.3 Picea glauca | reverse complement strand
AGAATCCTTTTTTTTAACATGATTTAACAATGAATTTAATCTTGGAACAACTCACTCAGATCCTAGCAAAAGTCAGGGTCTCCTCTTCTCTGGAAGAGGAGATCTTGACAGCAGTTGAAAGCTTATTCACTCCTCCTGAGGTGAACGAAGAATCAACATACGAAGAACCTTGTATATTTAATGAAGAACCATTAGGCAAACAAGAGGTTGAGGAGGACAACAAGGAGCTACAACATGATCTGAGTAAGACAAATTATGCCTACGAAAGCCTAATTGAACGCTGGTTTCAAACAAGTACTAGGTTAGTTCCACTTAGTTTTCCTTTTTATTTTTTTAATTTAGAACTTTAGCAGCTAATTTCGCATGCCCATACATATTCCTGACTGTCAATTGCGAAATTGAAAGATAACATATTTTCATTACTGTTGTGTGCATGACTACATTGGCTATTTGATTATACGTAACTAATATCTCATTTCTAATTAGCGTAGTGTAGGTAGGGTTTTATTTTCAAGTTTTTATTTTTATTTTTGCTAGAATAAGTATGCTCTCCTCCGTGCTTCGTGCGATCGCGAGGATCAAAAAGTAGGATGACTGATTGGTTGATTTCAGGAATATCAATTAATTGACGAAACAAAAAATACTGCCTCATTTATATCTTCGTCTTCCATTTGCTCATAGATTTTTAATAATCTTGTAAAATAGTTTTTATTTTTATTTTTTTACTTTAAAAACATAATAGAAGAAATAAATAAAAATTTGTGCATGCTTGTGTCTGCAAAGCAAAACAATAAAACAGTAAGGACATCAAAAATAAATAAAAAATAATAAAAATAATAATATGAATGAATAAGGTCTGCAATTCATACAAGATAAGAGTTGCGCAGAAACTCCAAGTTGAAACAACAGTTGAAACAACTTCATAACCACACTCTTCTCATTTTAAAATTCATCCTGGTTTATTTTTGGTTTGTGTGCCATGTTTTTTCTCTCGACCCTTATCCTGCAGATGCTTGGAAATAACCCTGCAAAGAAATAAAATATCATGAATTTTAAATGCGTAGGAACCACCGCACAAGCTCGATCGAACAAATAAACAACTTGCAAGGTTCTATTTTTCTTCCCGTCAATAATTTGACTGCTCCTCTCTTCACTTTAAAATTTATAGATGTGCCCATTCACTATACTCTAACTCACACAGGCTATATTACAGATACCAACTTTGGACAATGTCTTCATTGGCTTGTTACAGATATTCTGTTGCGCAGAGGTGTTACTAGTTTTGACAGTGTACAAATGATTTCTTTCTCTCTGCCTCATGAATTTAACTCGAAGATCTTTGTGGAATCAAAGTGGGTCGCATTAAATTTTATTGTTTTAGAAAAACGAGAAATCGGTAGAGTCTGCTTGTGCATATACATGACATTGAAGATCAAGCTTCGATTATCCATTTTTTTTTTCATATTCAACTGAACAATAAAATTTTGACTATCTGATTTGATTGTACTAATGATTTGTAGTGATGTTCTCCCATATCGGCGATATTATTTCCAAACCGACACACTATATCAGGTTTTCTGCACTCCCCAAAATCGAAAACAATATGCTAACAGTGAATTTTGAGTGTATTTCTAACGAAATGCAGGGATTGCGAATGGAATGGGTTACGAGTTTTCCACGAGGGCATGCAGATCCACTTATAGGCGTACCAAATTAGGCATGTAGGAAGTTACATGGAGCACAGTATATAAATCCCTTTGCTCGGATCTGAAATCTAACTGTGATCTGGAGAATAATAGCCAGAGAAATGGGTATTTCACGTTCATGATAATTTCAAGAAAGCTCTTCTCTGATGAAAAATGGGTGGCGACTGCTTTTGATTCTCGGTCGTACTGGACAGCTCAGATGAACATATCAAGCCATGGTCTATGAGCAAGGCCTCGTTGAACAGATACGTGCTGCATGCCAGTGAGAGATGTGTGCAGAAATTGGTTGAATTATCTGCCTTAGAAGAGACCCATAATGGTTGGAAATACCTTTGTTCCAAAGATGGAATCGATTTTTCCACTAAGAAAAAAGGAGAGGCAACAGTAATAGTCTTTTTTGGCCGGAGAGTGCTCAAAGTTTATCCTTCAAGGTTCTCGACTGTCGTCAATTATGTTAATACTTCCAAGCAATGGGATTCAGATTTCATTCAAAGGCAGCATATCCTGAGTTTAAATGATAATGTGAATATCTATAGACTAATATTCAGCAGAATTTGTAGCCCTATGTTGAAGAACCAACACTAGTTCACGCCCTTTTATTTTGACTGGCTACACCTACTATACCAGACATAATAACATTCAGTTGTGCTTGCTATTAATCTAGATGCGCTTATGGAAAATTGGAGAGGATTATTGGTCATCAGTTTATTTCTTGCAGCACTGCAACTATTTTTAATGGAACCTGCTTACTATATCGGTAGGATCTTTGAATGCCATGGAATACATAGCAGTAATTGGGATAAAAATTCTATGGAATTGAAGGGCAGTTCATCTCGAAAACTGAAGGGGATTCCTGTGAACTCTGGTAAAGCTCGTGTGATTACAGTGGATTCGAAGAAAATTCAAGGTGATTCCACTACGGTATAGGATGCCATTGATGCAATTCCAACGAATAAAAAGAACCCCATCATCATTAATGTCAAAATCGACATTTATAGGGAGAATGTGACTATTTCTGAAGACAAACCATTCATAACTCTGAGAGGCTTGGGCACCAAGAGCACTATCATCACTTGGAATGTGAGCGGAAAATCAAGCAATGGGGCATATTACTCGGGAACAATGTATGTGCTTGCTTCAGATTTCATAGAAAAGGATATCACAATAGAGAATTCATATGATCCCAGTGATCTGAGCCTGGATGATCAAGCTGTGGCGGTGAGGATCTCAGGAGATTTTTGTGCATTTTACAATTTCATATTTCTGGGATATCAGGACACTATCTTAGACGAAAGTGGGAAGCATTACTTTGAAAATTGTTACATTGAAGGTGTTATCGACATCATATGCAACAATGGAAAATATATCTATAAGAAATGTGAAGTACATGCCATCCCTAAACAAAATGGCGCATTTACAACTCAGAAGAGATCCTCAATCCATCTAGCTTGTTGTGTGTGTATGTGGGAACTAGTGTTCAGTTTACACTTGTCACGATGATATTTTCTATGCTTGGTTTTCTTTGTCCTTCCAACCGTGGTGGGTTGATGAGAGCTATCGTTCTATTGTAGGTGTTCTTGGGTTTGTTCACTGGCTACTCTTTTGTTTGGTTATATAAGATGTTCAAGGGCTCAGAATGGATGAAAAACACACTAAAGACTGCTTTCATGTTTCCTAGAATTGTTTTCTACATTTTCTTTGTATTAAATGCATTAATCTGGGGTGAGAAATCTTCTGGTGTTGTACCAATTGGGACCATGTTTGCTTTAGTCTTTTTATGGTTTGGAATTTCCATTCCCTTGGTTTTTATTGGTAGCTACTTTGGCTACAAGAAACTTGCAATTGAAGATCCAGTGAAAACAAATAAAATTCCCAGGCAAATTCCAGAATAGGCTTGGTACATGCAACCTGTTTTCTCTGTACTCATTGGTGGCATATTGTCGTTTGGTGTTGTTTTCATCTTGACTTCTATATGGATGAATCAGTTCTACTACATCTTTGGGTTCTTGTTCATAGTATTTGTTATCCTGCTCGTCACCTGTGCAGAGATCACAATTGTTCTCTGCTACTTCCAGCTATGTAGTGAAGATTATCACTGGTGGTGGAGAGCATATTTGACTTCAGGCTCTTCAACACTCTACTTGTTTCTATACGCAACATTTTACTTCTTCAAGAAACTGGAGCCTTTAGTTTACCTGATTGTCATTCTGCCAAGGTCAAATATTCTTCAGGTTGTCAGAGTACCAAACTATCCTTCCATCGTTGTCTCAGAACTAAGTGGATCTGTGGTTGTGCAAAGAAATTTGGCAAATGGACAACAAAGACCAGGCTTACAATGTTGTACCCTTAGGTGACATAAAATTCTAGATCATTCATGGTGGCTTGCGCTACAGGTATATGAAAGTTAATAGTCATTGTTTGTTTGTGCTATAAAATTTCATCATCTGTTGCTTTATTATAAAACGATTACAATAATTTTTTTTTTATTTGTGATTGTTTTATTATAAAACAATTATAATAACAAAAAAAAAAATTGTTTGTTTTATTATAAACAATTTCCTTTTTTTATAATAACAAAAAAAAAAACATATATTGTTTGTTTTTATTTCTTTTGTTTAAAAAAAATAATAACAACAATAATAATAATATGTATATGTATATGTATATAGTAATAAAATTAGGTCAAGACATAATAAAATAAAAATATATATAAATAAAATGAAGATTAAAAATAAAAATTAGAAACAAATTATAAAAATAAAACCAAAACAAATAAATTGCAAATGGACCTTTTTTATAAATTCTTGAAAGAAATATGAACACATGTTTTTGCAATTTTACGCTAAGAAAACAATTCACGATGAAACAAACACATGTGCAAAGACCATGACAAGAGGTATAAAAACACATTTTATTTTTACTTTGTCACATTTATACTTCTTTCTACATGTTATGTTTTTCTTCGAACATCTCACAAGTTTTCATGCAGGATTTGTACTAAGTTTTTTTTAAGGTGCGCGACCGACCACATCTTGCTGTTGAAGTGATTTTCAAAGATCAAAAAACTTTTGAAAAAAACATGCCTTATTGACTACTTGAAGGAGCTTATTGTCGTTTTACACATCATGGCGTTTGTTGTTACACAATGACCATTTATCAAACCATTTTGCGTCATGAATTTTGTCTCCTCCATTTCTCCTTCAAAGTAGATTGTTCATCCCTATGTTGAAGCCCATCTTCCATTGAATTATCCTTCATGACTTCGCACATGCCTATCTTTCTGAGTCACATACATCTCTTTAGCTTTTTCAGTTCAGTTTTCCTTGACAATAAAACTATCCAACTCCCTTTCCATGACTACATTGCCTTGTCATGCACACTGTTACTACTAAGATATTTTCATTTATAGTTCTACCACTCTTTGTATTAGAACTCGCGTTGACTGATGTGGGATTCCTTAAGGACCACCTTTCAACAAGTCTTTCCCCATCGACCTTAACACCTTATCTGGGATATAGACTAGAGTCCATTTTGAGTACCTGGAGGATTGCATGCCTTAATGGGAAGTTCTCTCTCTAAAAATCATGGGAATACATAAATGTCCCTTGATTGTCAAATCTTGCAAGTGGCTTGACATCAACTCATTCATTTTCACTTCACAAGATGTACTCAGGTACCTTGGCACTCATTGACATCAATGATGAGTTTCCTTGCATTGGTTAATGACATTCATCATTGGTTGGTAATCCAATGACTTATTTTCATGCTCGACATCGACACATTCATTCACATGATTAGAATTGTACCATCAGGTTTAGCATCGGGTGAAGACTATACACTTTTCATGACTCCATCAATAGTTGCAGCAGTATTTTTCAGCTATATGAGAGTACCACAGTTCCACTTTCGTACTTCCTCTTTTCCATGATTTATTCAACAGCAGTTCATATTCCTCCACTTCACATTCTCTGATCCAGCAGACAACAATCGTAGCTATAGCAAGAGTCACTTTTCACATGACCCTGTAGCAGTGACATATTCCATGCTCCAATAGTTGCAGTAGCCATATTCCCATTGCATAGTTCATCAACATTTTGGGTAAGTGGAGGTATGCTATTTTCTAAACTTTAATCATGTAATTCCTCAAATGCTAGCAATGAATATTTTGGAAAATTCTCTCACCAAGTTCCCTTTCCTTTTCACTTCTATGCCTTATGCCAAGTTGCATGAGGACATGCAACCAGTTCATTTGGGGGGTAGGGGACTTTATTCACTATCATCACTCCATTTTTCCACTACCATCATTCCATTTTTCATCGCATTTACCATTTATGAACATTTCTTTTCCAACATTTATTTTCCAACGATACTTTGTTGCACTTTGCTTCATAAGAATTGTTATACATATTGGCATGATTCACAAATATGAAAAAGGGATTTATTATACTCAATGATGTTTCCTTATGCACATTAATAGCATATATTTTTTCCAGTAAGAATATGGGTAAATTATTATCATAACAGCAAGAGAAAAAATAACGAAATGAATGTTGTTAACACAAGAACCAACATTCTTTATATTCATGGTTTGCACACAATAACCAACCATAAGAAAATGACAGTTGTTACTCATTTAAATCCCATCCTAGAAACATTCATTATCATCACTCAAAGCCAACATTCAGATGCCAAAATTTCTTGAGAAGATCCATGGATAGTTGCATGAGGACATGCAACAGTTAAGTTGGGGAGTATGTTGGGGCTCAGAAATGTCCTATTTTCATCCACCTTTCCCTTCATCATTCTCCACATTTCATCGCCCCATTAACCTTTCACGATATCATACTTGGGTTTCACTTTATTATTTTCCACTTTATTCATTTTAGTATTAAAAAGGGAATTTGTGATTAAATATTAGAAAATCAACATGTTTTCATATATATCTCAAAAATGTGTGAGCTTTGTAATGTGTAGGAATATGTGAAGAATTAATTCAAAAGTAATTCTCGAATACTTACTTCACCATTTCAAGATTTGAGGAGATAATTCAAGGATAATATCATGGAGATTTGGTTGGCCATATCTTATTCAATATACATGAGAGATATCTGTGAGGATTTGAAAGGATTGTATTTTGTAATAATGGGAAATAGGTTGAGAGAATATTGGATCTGTAATTATGAGATGGTTATCATATCTTCAAGGCCCTCATGTATAAAATAGAGTGCTCTCTCTTCATGAGAATTCAATTACGGTAGTAATCAAGTAAGTAGAGAATTAGAGTAGTCATTAATGGTAGTCATTAGGATTTGAAAGAGAAAGGGATTCTTAGCTTTGATTCATGGTTTTGGTTTTCATGCTTTCATTATTCTTTTATGAAGATTGATTTGATTATTGTAATATAAGATTGCTTCACTGGTGAGAGCTCTCATATGTTGTTGTGTCGTTCAACTCTTCACATGTTGTATTTTCTTTTCCTTCATGTAGTTCTCCATTTCTAGATTAATTCCATTTACGCAATTTCCCATTCCTAGATTAATTTCATTTACGCAATTTCCCATTCCTAGATTAATTTCAATTCCAAGTTGTGTGTTTCAATTTCCTGCATTAGATTAATGATTCAATTTTAGTCATAGCTTAAACATTAGATTATATTAGTCTCCCTTCAATATTGCATATACTTTGTGTGTGCTTCGTAAGTTTACGAACCTCAGATTGACAAATTAAATAGTTGGGAAAGTAATACAACTCAATTAATACAACATTAGTTCGGCCCAATATACGACTGTCATTTCCTTGTTACGATTGTTGTTCCTTTTGCAGGTAGTGTTGTTCATTTGAATGGAACAACTGTCGTTCCTTTTTTTACGATTGTTGTCACTTTGTGGGGGTTGCATCTTTGGAGGATGGGTATTGAAAATGGAAGGTAAGAACCTACGTAGGAAACAAGTAAAATTCTTGTGCCAGTGCCTACCTTCATATGATGCATAGAGGTTATATTTTAGGACATCTTTAGAGCCCAACAACCTCCAATCAACCTCCTCATCTCCATGGAAAGCCCTTATTATATAGGATTTGGAGGCTTAACCACCATGGAGAGGATCACTCATCAGATCCATTAAAAAGGGATCTGAAATATATTTAGGGAGAAAATATCTCTTCAAGGATTTTAGGGAGGAAATATCTCTCAAGGATTTTAAGGAGGAAATATTTCAACCATCCATGAAATCCTCCACCTTCCCTAAAAAATAGGAAACCAAATGTGAGGTCGATTCTCACACTTAATTAATTTATTTTTCATGAATATTAACAATAATTCATGTGCACTTGGTTATCACACTTAATTAATTTCTTTTTCATGAATATTAATAATAATTCATGTGCACTTGGTATTTTGGCCTTCATGTAATATATCCCTCCTCCACATTGACTAGGGGTTGTGACATAGGTTATTCCATGGTTTCAAGGTGTATGACACACTTATATGGCACTTACGACACTTAGGGAAAGGTACCTAAGTGTGAAAATTTCATGTGTAACAGAATGCCCCCTAAAGTGTGAGTTCAGAAGAGAGAATGATGGCCGAAACACTTCACAAATATTTAATGCAAGGGTGTGGAGTTGGAGAACCTGGAAGAAGTTGCAAACAACCATCAAACACTATTAAAAAATGTTCCATTTTTGACGCAAGAATACCTATGCTCAGAATACGAGATGAATCAAAGCATGGCCGCCGACCAATACATTGTGGATCCATGAAAAATATTGACTAAGGATATGGCCACCAAAGATACAATGTGGATCCATAGCTCCATCACACAAACTGATCGTAGCCACGAGAAATACATAGCGGATCTACGAGATGATATAGCATAGCCACAAAACAATACAATGTGGATCTATGTGACAGTCTATATATCAACATGCTCAAATGATCTCCTTCGCAACCTAGGCAAAGTATAATCCAGAGTGAACGCTCAACCCAGGGTCTTCATCCCAATCTTGATGTTGTACAAATATAGCCATGTGAATGGTAGTTTTTATGACTATGGGTTGTGACATAGGTTATTCCATGGTTTCAAGGTGTATGAGACACTTATATGACACTTACGACACTTAGGGAAAGGTACTTAGGTGTGCAAATTTCATGTGTGACATTAGGTGGAGTATACATTTCTTGTTTCCTTCTTCCCGATCTGATATCCTTAATACTAGAGTATGAGTCTCTTCTTCTTCTTCTTCTTCTTCTTCTTTTGTAGAGTCTAGTTCATTATCCTTTAATTCAAGCTCTATTTTATTTGGTTCTTCCTCCTTTGGTAGAACTTTCTATTTTACAACATATTTGATTTCTCTAAATACCAAATCTTGGATATACACTACCATATTAGTTTTTGGGTTCCAAATATTATAACCTTTTAGACCATCTTTATAACCAATAAAGATACAATTTTCATCCTTTTTATCCATCTTGCTCTTATTTTCCATTGGAACATGAACATAGGAATCACAACCAAATACCTTGAAATTTTCAAGAGAGGGTTTCTTATGAATCCATCCCTCGTGGAATATTTCCATCTAGCATTGATGAAGGTGATTGATTGACTAGGTAACATGAAATACCCACTACCTCTTCCCAAAATTATTTTCCTAACCTGACACCACTGAGCATGCTCCTTTCTTTTTCCATCAACATCTTGATCATCCTTTTTGCAACTCCATTCTACTGAGGTGTGTGTGGAATATTATTCTTCCTTGTTATACCACACTTCTTACAAAATTATTTGAAATAATTTCCATAAAATTCTCCACCATGATCCATCCTGATATGCTTAATTCTCTTCTCTATTTGATTCTCCATAAGATCCTTGAAAACTTTGAATTTTTCAAAGACTTTAGATTTCTTCTCGAGGAAATAAATCCATGTATTCCTTGAGAAGTCACCTACACATGAGACATAGTACATATATTTACCTAGTGATAGAACCAACATAGGTCCAAACACATCATTGTGCACCAACTATAAAATTCCCTTTTCCCTCATAGCACTAGAGGAGAATATTACACGATTCTTCTTCAAATGTTCACAGAAATCAAAATATAGAGAGTAATTGGTGATACTTTTCAACATACCTTTACCATGTGGTACTCGAAGGCCCTTTTTCCAATATGTCCTAGTGTTTTATGCCACAACATAGTATTTTCTCTCAAGAATGTAGGAATTTTTTCTTCTTCAACTCCAATCTCAAGAACAACATAATTGTTTCACCCATCACTAATAGTGCTTCCTAAAAACTTATATAGGATTCCAATACGAACTTCATTCAACAACATCATTTCCCATCGAACCATCCTACAACTTTCTGTTACATAAATCTAGGTCCCATGGCTTTAGGTCATGGTCCACAACAGAGAAGTTCCCTAAAAGGATTATCTCAAACTTTAATTAAACAATGAATTGAAATTAACTACCTATAGTAACTCTCGAAGGAAAGGAAAGAGGGCATACTCGGAACCTATCATTTGAAGTCAATCCCAGTTGAGGTCTTTTGCTCCAGAACTCCTTCATGATGGTGTTTTGAAAGTCCTACAAAAAAATAAGTATGTAACTACAAGAAAGTAGTTATCCGCTAACTAACTAAATATAATCAATTCAATTTCTATGTTAGATTACAAATTAAATACAAATAATCTCATCAAAACCATGAATTAGAAAAGAGAAGTGGACGAGAATGAGAGTTCTTTTATTGATAACAACAAAAAGGGTTGGTTACAACCTATAACTGCTATGGCACAATCCCGAAACTAGGCTCCAAGTTCCTCCACCCAAGGCTTGATATGACAAGTACTACCTCCAAAGTTATATGTTTCAATGGGTCCAAGGAAGCAATGGAATTCTTTTTGACGAGATAAAGGGAAGAACAAATCTTGAAAACAAGGGTTTCCATGGGGGAAATCAAATCTTAGAAATATATGGAAACATGGACTTGCAGGGTTATAAGGAAAATTCTAGTGTAAGGTTGCATCTCTTTGATATAATTTTCTTCCATCCCAAGGCTCTCTTTTATACTCCCTTTTTACAGTTGGAGTAGTTATGCACGGGCTATAGGAGGTCGAAAACTTAGGGAACTCGTCAACTCCACCCGAAATGTCAGGATTTATTATATTTTTGATCCAATCAAACATGTACGTGGGTTTATAACTAGAAAGGAGCATATGTACATGAGTTGATTTAAAGAGAGTCACGTACATATTGAAAAATGGGATTTTTAAATATGCTTTTAGGGAGGAAAAGGGTGATTCAGCTCCTACAAACAGGGAAAGGGATGTAATTGAGGCCAATGAGTCATCATGAGCATAGGAGGTGTCAAATGATGCTATAAAAAATGTACCCTAATGTGTGAGGTTAGAAGAGAAACTAATGGCCAAAATACATTACAATAGTCATGATATTGTGGAGGGGCCATTGGGTAGGAGTAGTTGATGACCAATCCTAGAATAATACCTACAACAGAAACAAGTAATATACTCTCTTCTCAAATAGGGCATTCCCATGATTGAGTGTGATGTAAGCATGGACACCAAATCAAGTACACTGCAAATCCATGAGTAATGAAATCATAACTCGTGTCCATGGCCACGAAAACTATACACATTGGATCCATGTGATATCTAGAAGTAGCAATCATGGCCACGATAAAACACATAGTGGATCCATGAAAAATGAAGATCATAGCCACGAATGGATACACAGTGTAGCTATGCCTAATAAAATAGAGGATATTGGACATAGAAAATTTTAGGGGCTATATATCACCCATGGGCTATTTTTCCATGCTTTTCCCCAAAAAATCATTCACCAATTTCCATTTTTTCTAAAAATGATTCGCCCAAATTTTATAAAATAATTTCCTTTTACCTGAGAAATAGCCCAAATTTTATAGAAACTATATAAAACCTTTATAAATTTGAATATTTTTACAAAAATATCGCAAAACATTTTATAGTTTTCATATTAAGAACTAGTAAGATTCGCCCAGGATTCTAGAGTTTGAGATAAATTTCCATCCTTAAAATTACCTCTAATATTGGAACCAATGGAGGGAACAAACTGATCCTCTACAAGTACCAATTTCAAAGAGGGTGGTATAATCAAATTTGGGTAGGAGCACAAAAGATGTGAT
>JZKD02S1807124.1:42673-55056 GCA_000966675.3 Picea glauca | reverse complement strand
ATGATGCATAGAGGTTATATTTTAGGACATCTTTAGAGCCCAACAACCTCCAATCAACCTCCTCATCTCCATGGAAAGCCCTTATTATATAGGATTTGGAGGCTTAACCACCATGGAGAGGATCACTCATCAGATCCATTAAAAAGGGATCTGAAATATATTTAGGGAGAAAATATCTCTTCAAGGATTTTAGGGAGGAAATATCTCTCAAGGATTTTAAGGAGGAAATATTTCAACCATCCATGAAATCCTCCACCTTCCCTAAAAAATAGGAAACCAAATGTGAGGTCGATTCTCACACTTAATTAATTTATTTTTCATGAATATTAACAATAATTCATGTGCACTTGGTTATCACACTTAATTAATTTCTTTTTCATGAATATTAATAATAATTCATGTGCACTTGGTATTTTGGCCTTCATGTAATATATCCCTCCTCCACATTGACTAGGGGTTGTGACATAGGTTATTCCATGGTTTCAAGGTGTATGACACACTTATATGGCACTTACGACACTTAGGGAAAGGTACCTAAGTGTGAAAATTTCATGTGTAACAGAATGCCCCCTAAAGTGTGAGTTCAGAAGAGAGAATGATGGCCGAAACACTTCACAAATATTTAATGCAAGGGTGTGGAGTTGGAGAACCTGGAAGAAGTTGCAAACAACCATCAAACACTATTAAAAAATGTTCCATTTTTGACGCAAGAATACCTATGCTCAGAATACGAGATGAATCAAAGCATGGCCGCCGACCAATACATTGTGGATCCATGAAAAATATTGACTAAGGATATGGCCACCAAAGATACAATGTGGATCCATAGCTCCATCACACAAACTGATCGTAGCCACGAGAAATACATAGCGGATCTACGAGATGATATAGCATAGCCACAAAACAATACAATGTGGATCTATGTGACAGTCTATATATCAACATGCTCAAATGATCTCCTTCGCAACCTAGGCAAAGTATAATCCAGAGTGAACGCTCAACCCAGGGTCTTCATCCCAATCTTGATGTTGTACAAATATAGCCATGTGAATGGTAGTTTTTATGACTATGGGTTGTGACATAGGTTATTCCATGGTTTCAAGGTGTATGAGACACTTATATGACACTTACGACACTTAGGGAAAGGTACTTAGGTGTGCAAATTTCATGTGTGACATTAGGTGGAGTATACATTTCTTGTTTCCTTCTTCCCGATCTGATATCCTTAATACTAGAGTATGAGTCTCTTCTTCTTCTTCTTCTTCTTCTTCTTTTGTAGAGTCTAGTTCATTATCCTTTAATTCAAGCTCTATTTTATTTGGTTCTTCCTCCTTTGGTAGAACTTTCTATTTTACAACATATTTGATTTCTCTAAATACCAAATCTTGGATATACACTACCATATTAGTTTTTGGGTTCCAAATATTATAACCTTTTAGACCATCTTTATAACCAATAAAGATACAATTTTCATCCTTTTTATCCATCTTGCTCTTATTTTCCATTGGAACATGAACATAGGAATCACAACCAAATACCTTGAAATTTTCAAGAGAGGGTTTCTTATGAATCCATCCCTCGTGGAATATTTCCATCTAGCATTGATGAAGGTGATTGATTGACTAGGTAACATGAAATACCCACTACCTCTTCCCAAAATTATTTTCCTAACCTGACACCACTGAGCATGCTCCTTTCTTTTTCCATCAACATCTTGATCATCCTTTTTGCAACTCCATTCTACTGAGGTGTGTGTGGAATATTATTCTTCCTTGTTATACCACACTTCTTACAAAATTATTTGAAATAATTTCCATAAAATTCTCCACCATGATCCATCCTGATATGCTTAATTCTCTTCTCTATTTGATTCTCCATAAGATCCTTGAAAACTTTGAATTTTTCAAAGACTTTAGATTTCTTCTCGAGGAAATAAATCCATGTATTCCTTGAGAAGTCACCTACACATGAGACATAGTACATATATTTACCTAGTGATAGAACCAACATAGGTCCAAACACATCATTGTGCACCAACTATAAAATTCCCTTTTCCCTCATAGCACTAGAGGAGAATATTACACGATTCTTCTTCAAATGTTCACAGAAATCAAAATATAGAGAGTAATTGGTGATACTTTTCAACATACCTTTACCATGTGGTACTCGAAGGCCCTTTTTCCAATATGTCCTAGTGTTTTATGCCACAACATAGTATTTTCTCTCAAGAATGTAGGAATTTTTTCTTCTTCAACTCCAATCTCAAGAACAACATAATTGTTTCACCCATCACTAATAGTGCTTCCTAAAAACTTATATAGGATTCCAATACGAACTTCATTCAACAACATCATTTCCCATCGAACCATCCTACAACTTTCTGTTACATAAATCTAGGTCCCATGGCTTTAGGTCATGGTCCACAACAGAGAAGTTCCCTAAAAGGATTATCTCAAACTTTAATTAAACAATGAATTGAAATTAACTACCTATAGTAACTCTCGAAGGAAAGGAAAGAGGGCATACTCGGAACCTATCATTTGAAGTCAATCCCAGTTGAGGTCTTTTGCTCCAGAACTCCTTCATGATGGTGTTTTGAAAGTCCTACAAAAAAATAAGTATGTAACTACAAGAAAGTAGTTATCCGCTAACTAACTAAATATAATCAATTCAATTTCTATGTTAGATTACAAATTAAATACAAATAATCTCATCAAAACCATGAATTAGAAAAGAGAAGTGGACGAGAATGAGAGTTCTTTTATTGATAACAACAAAAAGGGTTGGTTACAACCTATAACTGCTATGGCACAATCCCGAAACTAGGCTCCAAGTTCCTCCACCCAAGGCTTGATATGACAAGTACTACCTCCAAAGTTATATGTTTCAATGGGTCCAAGGAAGCAATGGAATTCTTTTTGACGAGATAAAGGGAAGAACAAATCTTGAAAACAAGGGTTTCCATGGGGGAAATCAAATCTTAGAAATATATGGAAACATGGACTTGCAGGGTTATAAGGAAAATTCTAGTGTAAGGTTGCATCTCTTTGATATAATTTTCTTCCATCCCAAGGCTCTCTTTTATACTCCCTTTTTACAGTTGGAGTAGTTATGCACGGGCTATAGGAGGTCGAAAACTTAGGGAACTCGTCAACTCCACCCGAAATGTCAGGATTTATTATATTTTTGATCCAATCAAACATGTACGTGGGTTTATAACTAGAAAGGAGCATATGTACATGAGTTGATTTAAAGAGAGTCACGTACATATTGAAAAATGGGATTTTTAAATATGCTTTTAGGGAGGAAAAGGGTGATTCAGCTCCTACAAACAGGGAAAGGGATGTAATTGAGGCCAATGAGTCATCATGAGCATAGGAGGTGTCAAATGATGCTATAAAAAATGTACCCTAATGTGTGAGGTTAGAAGAGAAACTAATGGCCAAAATACATTACAATAGTCATGATATTGTGGAGGGGCCATTGGGTAGGAGTAGTTGATGACCAATCCTAGAATAATACCTACAACAGAAACAAGTAATATACTCTCTTCTCAAATAGGGCATTCCCATGATTGAGTGTGATGTAAGCATGGACACCAAATCAAGTACACTGCAAATCCATGAGTAATGAAATCATAACTCGTGTCCATGGCCACGAAAACTATACACATTGGATCCATGTGATATCTAGAAGTAGCAATCATGGCCACGATAAAACACATAGTGGATCCATGAAAAATGAAGATCATAGCCACGAATGGATACACAGTGTAGCTATGCCTAATAAAATAGAGGATATTGGACATAGAAAATTTTAGGGGCTATATATCACCCATGGGCTATTTTTCCATGCTTTTCCCCAAAAAATCATTCACCAATTTCCATTTTTTCTAAAAATGATTCGCCCAAATTTTATAAAATAATTTCCTTTTACCTGAGAAATAGCCCAAATTTTATAGAAACTATATAAAACCTTTATAAATTTGAATATTTTTACAAAAATATCGCAAAACATTTTATAGTTTTCATATTAAGAACTAGTAAGATTCGCCCAGGATTCTAGAGTTTGAGATAAATTTCCATCCTTAAAATTACCTCTAATATTGGAACCAATGGAGGGAACAAACTGATCCTCTACAAGTACCAATTTCAAAGAGGGTGGTATAATCAAATTTGGGTAGGAGCACAAAAGATGTGATTCTCGTACTTCACCTGAAATCAAAACAATCCGTCGTGGTATGAGTATACACTATGTGAATAAATGTGTTGAAGTTTAACATAGAGAGACATCGTTTGATTATCAGTTATTGATGTATACCATTAACAAACATAATACAACCTACTGATAATGATAATGGGTGTCAAGGTACCTAGTACAATCTAGCAAGTATGAATAAATGAGTTGATGTCGAACACGTGATAGAATCTATCAAGCAGGAGACCTTGATGTATCCCCACTGTCAATAGTAAGGGAACGTTCCACTGATGACTACAAGCCCAAAGGCACTAACATTAACTCTATATATGTGTCCCAAAGTAATATGTGTTGAAGTCTATAGGAAGAGATCCATTGGAAGGAAGGAATTAAGGCATCCTTCATCATCCAACATGAGGGGTAGAAGAAAGCCAAATATTTGGAAGGACATGAAAATATTGAAAGGACTAAACCAAGCTACAATTCCGAAATGTACCAGATGGAATAGTACATGAAAAATACTCTTTGAATAATATCCAATTATGGAGACCACTAACAAAGATGAGGAATCCACCAATGGGGTCAAATGGAAACCATGGTACTGCACGAATCCCTAGGTGTGATAATGGTTGTTGATGTCGAACACACAGGAAACCGCTCAGTCAATGAATAATGATGGTTTGTCATGTGTTGAGAGAAAGGGTACCTATACATGATGTAAATAGGCCCTGGGTGAAACTCTAGGTCATACTCTCAAGGAAATGTGTCGTAGTCAATAAGAGTAGACCCGCCAACAAGAAGTAAATGGGGACCTTCTACTAGCACGAGTGAGAGACAAAGATACTTGTGATACTAATTAATATATGACTGGCACTAGAGAGTTGACTTGAAAAGTTAAAGGTTTCTGCAGAATGTTCGACATAGGATGACTTCCCTTGAACAAAGACATGACAAAAAATGTGACGTAGGCTTTATGGATTATAAAATGGGATACGTTTGTGACAGGAGAGGCATAAAAAAATCTCCATACGATTGGAAAAATAATAAGTTGAAGGATATTTTGCTAACAAATGGGTAAAAGGTCCTCCTAAATCCATACTAAACCCAATAATGAGGTGAAGACTCATAAGATTGTGTTTTGTTCAAGGGTGACATGAGTAGCTACATTATACAAAATATTTAGACTCATTCCCATACTTATTTTTGTTTTTTAATTTTTTTATCGTTTTCATATTATAAAGCATGAAAAAGAATAAAATAATGCTATGACATAGTGGAGTGTCGCAAGCAACAAAAATAGTTCCAAGCACAAAGAACATACTTATTCTCAATGCAAGAAAATCATGTGCAGGATATGGACACTTGGGAAATCTTCCTCCAAGGATACAAGTGTCAAGTTGAAAAGGATACTATTGCAAGGCTAGTATATTTTTTAGAATGCACAAACAAGTGGCTATATAATAGAAAGTTGAAGCCAACATTAGGATTGAAGAGTGCGAACAATCAATATGCAATGCAAATAAAACTCAACAGACCAAATTGTTTGAAAGCCCTGCGAGTAATTGGCCAACAATAGATGAGAAGAAGATATGAAGATTCAACGCAAAGTCATGCTAGTTTTCCCAGTTTGGGTTTCTAGGGGAAAAATCTTTGTGTAATGTTTGTATTTGCCATTGTATATTTTCTATTCTTTTACTGAAAATATGTTTGCAGTAAATATTGTACAAGGTTAAAATCTACAAAAAATACCAAAGGCTTACCATGACACTAAAAAAAATTCTCAAGAAACAAGAAGTAAAAAGACTCAATTATAAGAAAATGAAGAAGAGATCAGGAGACTAAAGATTGATATAATTAGTCTAGCAGAAGAAAAGAACAAGGTAGATGAAGAAACAAGTGAAATCATTGTCAATCTAAAGACCCAACTTGAATAAGCAAAAAGGATAGAGGAACTATTGAAGAATCGGGTAAATGAAAAGGAAAAATCATGCCATAAGCTAGAAGAAGAAGTAGTCGATCTCATAAGGAAAGTTGAGAAGTCAAACACTCATATC
This sequence comes from Picea glauca, assembly GCA_000966675.3. Lineage (NCBI taxonomy): Eukaryota > Viridiplantae > Streptophyta > Pinopsida > Pinales > Pinaceae > Picea > Picea glauca. Next base: position 48,805 of record JZKD02S1807124.1, on the reverse strand, counting down.
AAGTTCATGAACAACTCAACAATGTTGGATGAAATATTGGATAGTCAAAGATCACCAAATGATAAATCTAGTCTTGTATACAGCAAGGAAACTACACACTCTGAAGTTGGCTCTTATAAGAAGCATGATGCATGCCCCTCACTCTCAAAGGATGAAAGTAAAGTTTCAAGTCAAGCACCAACACAAAGCAAGAAAATCTTCAGAAATGTTGGTTATGTTATGTATTTTATCAGTGATGTTATGGAACCTTGCTTATGAAGTACATCATGGGTGATGTAATACTAGGTAGAGGTATATCATTGATCTATTGAGGCACATGCTTGGTACATGTTTAGAAGTATTATTGTTGCATTATACTCTCTATAATGAATGGTTTGAGGCATATTTGTTGTAGTACATGGTTGATACATATGTGAGATCTATTGATATAGCTTGAGATGTATTGTGAGAAGCATTTGTCTGGTAATCTTGGTTCATGCTTGAAGATACATATTGGGATATATTGTTAGTGAACTTTTGGAACATGGGTTAATGATAGTTTGATGTATTTTTGGAGGCCTACTTGATGAAAATATTGGCATTTGGTTGATGTAAATGATTGAGACACTTTTTATGGTGTATGGGGATTGAAGCTACTTGTTGAGATATATTGTTGATGCATATCTTGAATACATTGGCACATAGTTTATGGTACTTGGTTGAGGCATATCATGGAGTGATATGACACTTATTTGAGGTACATGGTTGGCATGTCGCATGGTTTATAATGCTATTGGTATTGGTGCATTGATAATGGACTCTTGTTGGTTACAATGCCATATATCTTTAGTATATGGTTGAAGTACATGTTTGGTACACATCTGGCACATATTCTTGGCATGTGGGTGAGATACATTTCATGATATATGATGTATGGTACTTGGATGATGTGCATTGTTGGCACATGCTATGGTGATATTGTTACATATTTATGAGTCACATCTTGATCTATGGATGATGCATGATTGGTGCACACATTGTACATTGTTAGAGGCACTTTCCAGTTGGCACATGGATGATGTGGAATATATGTATGTATATAGTTTTGTACATATTGATTGTGGTACACCTTGGTGATATTTTTCATATGGTTGAGATTTTTCTTGGTGATTGATATTGGTGAATAGATCTGATGTGGTTGATGACATTGTTGTGACAGGTTGTGTTGTGCATGGTTGATGCATTGGTTGGTCATTCAAGTTTGGTGCATCGTTTATGCATGTTTTGATGGTATAGGTACACATTGATGGATCATTGTATGATGCATGGACAGGTCCAAGGATCTTCAAAGGAATACAAAATCACAATATTCTTGATGCAGTATTATTGAGTAGTTGATCAGTGTTTTGGTAGAGAAACAACATCTACAACATAAGAAGAGTACAGTGGTAACATATTGTTCATGGTGATTATCTAGCATATTGCAGAGAACACATGGGGAGTTATTCTTTTTCCCTTGATTGGTTACAGAGGTATGATTCCAAGAGGAGAGATGATAGAGATAATTGTATAGGGAGCATTGGAAACCATTCCATCAACATCGCATCAGGTTGATATCCTTTATCAAAGGGGGAGAGATTCATCATATGCATGGAGAGAATCCCATAGGATAGTGCAACCAAGGGGAGCAGCCTTAGGGACAGTTCAATTAGGGGGAGCAACTCCAAAGAGATATATGCTTTGTCATTGATGTCAAAGGGGGAGAGATATAAACATTGATGTAGAGATATAGAAACATTGATGATGAGTTCTTGACGAGGAGTGATGATCAAAGAGGGAGAATGAGCATTGCCATGTCTAAGTTTTTCCATCATTATTTCCATCAATGATTGGTGTTGCCATTAATGCCAAAGGGGGATATTATTGGACTATGTTATCATTGATGTCAAAGGGTTGATTTCAAGTGTTTTCATTGATGTGTGGTGCCATAGATGGATTGATGTGTTGTCATTGATGTCAAGGTTGATATCAAAGAAAGTTGTATCATTGATTTTATTGATTATTGGATTATGTTGTCTTTGATGTAAAGGGGTTGATGTCATAGTGATGTGTTTTCATTGATGTCAAGGTTGATGTCATGTCATGGTTGATAAGAAGAACCAAATAGATGAACTCCAAAGTGGTCCCCTTATGGTGAAATTCCTCATAAGAAGACGCTTTGTGAAGTCCAAATGGTTAAGTGGTTTGGTATCCCCAACAATGTAGTGTTTGTTTGATGAATAATGTAATGAAGATCAGTGAATTTGTAGATGAGACTATTATAGATGAATAGTACATGGAATTTTGTTTCCGATGATATGTGGTATGACACATGGATCCTCATGGTTATATATTTATGGCCTTGTGAAGTTGGAGAACCCTCATGAGTTATCTAGAAGCCCCTAGAAGGTCAAAGAAATCAACATATTCTATAAGATCCTAGAAGAAGTTTACTAGTCAAAGTGGTTGTAACTATGAGTTAATCATGAGTTAAGTTGTTTCAAAAAGAAAATAATTAAAAATAAATTAGTTGCAACTAGAAGTGGTGAGTTTACTATTTGTGGATAAAGTGATTGTAAGTGGACAAAATGGTTAGCAGTGGGTTATCCCTAAAATAAGGAAGTTGGTTAGAAGATAACCCCTAGAGGAAGCTACTTGGACAATATAAATAAAAGAACAAGGGTCTCTTATGGAAATGATCTTTGAGCATATTGAATATCTATTATTTGGTGAAAGGTTCATTGTAGGTACTCATGGATGCATCTGAAGTTTTACAAGTATGAGGTAGCAAGGAGGTTTGACGAAAATTTTTTTGGAACTTCATAAAAACCCTAGTTTCTGAAGTGTATGTAGGCTGCAGTGAAGGAGGTCACATACCTACATAGACTGTTGTGTCTAAGGTAGCATACATATGTGGGATGAACAAGTACAGGGCACGTACAACTAAAAAGCTCATGAAAATCTTGAGTGGATGTTGGTGCCAGGCCCCTAAAGTCTGAAGTAAGTTCCTAGATCTACATTCTACAGGTTCAAATATTCTAGTATGGTTACATGGTTGTGTTACAAATCAAAATTACTCACTTCAATGATGACCTATTGTCGTCATTACAAGTGTCGCAAGTGTCTCATTTTGGCCAAAAGTGTCGCAAGTGTCGCATACATCATACAGTCATATTGCTTATGTCGTGTCTTGAACGACATCACAAGGAACACTTGAAGACACCCTAATAGAGTGGTTAAAGAATGAGAAATCATTTGACAAAGAGAACAAAGCCTTTTTCCTTGAGAAAACCACTTAAAAATCACTTTTGAAGGGAAACGCTCCCCTACCCATTGTCAGGGAGTGCTAGCGTTACCTGACCTTCCTTAGGGGATCATTCCAGCACTCTGTGCACCCTTCTGGGGGAGTGTTGGGCCTTTTTGAGGAAATTTTGGGCAACACTCCCCTACCCACTAGCAGGGAGTGCTAGCACTCCTTTCCCTTCTTTGGGGGAGCGTTGTAGCGCTCTGTGCACCATTCTGGGGGAGTGTTATGATGTTGAGAAAATCAGGGGAAGATCCCCCTTACCTCTCAAATCAGTTGGATTCAAATATGAGGTCAAGGTTGGATCTTAGGGAGGATCCACAAATGATGGAGAAAGATCCTCAACCTATCCCAAGAATCTCTAAGGTTGTTAGGCCTCTCCAATATTATATAAGGAGGCCTTCTCATGGTGAAAAGGATGGAGAAATTGAGAAATACCTAACTTATGATCTCATAAGGAAGGGGAGACATTGAAGGCATCAAATTTATGATCTAATAAGGGAGATAATCAGTGAAGCATAGTCATTTTTTTTATGGATCATTTGAGCAAGGGGTTGGAAAAGTAGAGCTTGGTGAGCCTGTTGCATTTGCATATATAGTTGTAAGCACTTTTCTTTATTTTCATTAATATATATGTGTGTGTGTGTGTGTGTGTGTGTGTGTTCTTGGCTTGTTTCCTTCAAAATTGTGTATACCTACATGAACTTGTCTTTAATGGATAGATCTAGTTTCAAACTAATTGTAGTAGAATAGGAAGCATGATTTGTCTTTGATTGGATTGCAGGACTTGTTGAAGAGCTTGGGGATCAGAGCCCAACTTGGACTAAGCGAGGAAAAACATCGTAAAAAAGATACATCTTCTTCCTCTTCTCTATAAATTATCTTAGCTAGGTTTAAAGGGATGTCATTGACCAAAGTTAGCACCTTTCTGTCTTGGTTATAGGGGTGTAGATCCAAGAGGGAATCCACCTATCCACAGGGGGATTTTCTTGTAACAGAAATTGGCAACTCCACTAGGGACCGAAGCTTTCAGTTTTGGTTTCCTTCCTTGGTCTTGTTTTTGTCCTTTGATCACTTTAGATCTTATTCATGCTATGTTTTTTATTCTTAGATGTGTTGTTGGCTCTTGGATTCATCCCATACACACTGAATTTCAGAATTTTCTTGAGTTTTTTAAGTTCTGGGCAAGTTTTTGTTCTTCTCAGAGGCTAGCACTACCCTGCCTCTTTAACCATAGCACTAGAACTCCCTCGCAGGCTCCCACAGAGCATTGTAATTCTCTGGTTCCCTTGACACCAGAGAGTTGGTATTTTTCTTCTCAAAAAGCTTTTGGGAGTTGATCTCTGAGTTTATTTTTTGTTGATTCATCTGCTCAGGGTTATCACCATCTCAATGTGTCTTTGTTTTAGCCTCCAACCTTTTGATTTCTAGGAATTGATGATGTTTTTCTTGGATTTTTTACATATTTCTTCCTTACTTTGAGTCATTCTTCTTCTTTGAGATTTGGAGTCGATCCACTGCTTTTTTCATTTGTCTGATTGAATGAAAGTTGTTGTAAGGAAATTCAAAGATCTATCCACTGTTCCATTTGATCTTTGAGGTCATTTTTACCAAGAAATTATTCTTGTATTTACTTAGATTTTCCCACCTTTCAGATCACTTTTACTATTTTTTCATCATCCATTAGCCTTCTCCTACCTTCACTAGCAATTTCACCAATTGTTATGCATTCTGGGTGAGTTTTTCTTCATTTGTTTTTACTGTTTTTTGAATTTATGGGTGGATCAACGGCCCCCTGTAGGCCATATTAGAGCACTAGCACTCCCCTACAGTTCTTTAGGGAGCGTTTCAACACTCTGTACCCTTGAGACAAGGAGCATTGGTCTCCTTCATGGAGGAGTTTTGCCCTTTTCTACTCAGATTTTCTCAGCTTGTTTTGTGGAAGTATTTACCTAGACTTTGTGATTGGTTTGTGAAGTTATTTAGGTTGATATTTGATGTTTATCACCCCTTATTGTCTTGATTGGAGCTTGAAACCTTTTTTAGGAATGTGAAATTGCCTTTTCTAGATGCTTTTTTTGTCGGGACAGTTTTGAGTGATTTCTCTTTCTCCCTACCTTTTCTTGGATTATTCTCTGCATTTTCTTATGTTCCTTGAATGTTTGTCAGTTGTTGAATCCTTTATTCATTTCTTGTTAGAACAAGTTTCTACTTGTTTTCTTTCAGTTCTCATTGCTTTGAGTGCATGCTTTGTTTGAAACCTTTGTCGCTTCATGTCTTTTGCATCTGCATATTACTCTTTCTTCTTATTGAAAGTTGTGTAGCATTGAAAGATTTGTATTTACTTTCTTTATACATTAGAATCAAGCAAAGAATATAGATGCATTCTTGTTTTTGGGTAGTGAAACTAGTTTGCATTTGAAGTAGTGAAATTGCATGGTTTTTGAAGTAGCAAAATTGAATCGTGTATTGGTGTACAGTCTCTTTGACTCATTTCTTGAAGATCTTGACATTGATGATTTTAATAAAAAATTTGGGACATTATGCATTTGGGAATGATAAAAAATTTCTCCTTCTCGTAATATAGATTTCATCGAAATGAAATATTTGCATTATCATTTCTTTGCATTGTTTAGAGTCAGTCAAAACATCATTTAGTCCACTCCATTTTCCTCTTGAGTAAACAACAACCTTCAAATCAAGCGCTAAACTAAAATTTATCAGACATTTTTACATTTTCTGTTAGCAAACCTACATTAGCTTAAGGTGTAGGGATTTGGAATAGGTTGAAAGGATAACTTTCCAAAGCT
>JZKD02S1807124.1:18168-31793 GCA_000966675.3 Picea glauca | reverse complement strand
CTGAGATGTGTTATTTAGATAAATGAAGGATGTTGTCAAACAAGAAGTCCTACCAAGCAAGGAAGAACTAGATAAAATAGAGTTTGAGCCAAAGGATGATGAATCAAAATCTACAAAAGAAAAGGAATCAAAAGAAGAAGATCCTCATACTTGAGTATTGAGGAGATCAGTGTGGGAAACAATGCTATCGGAAAGGTATACTCCACTTGATTTCTATTCAAAATTTTCTTTGTCTATTACTGATGAAGAGCCTAGAAATGTTAGGGAGGCAGTGGATTTAGAGGATGGAAAACTCTAGAAAAAGGCCATGGTTGAAGAAATGGTAGCCCTGGATAAGAATGAGGCTTGGGATCTAGTGGAGTTTTTGAATGGAAGAAATCCCATTGGAAACAATTGAGTATTTAAAAATAAGTTGAATGTAGAAGGAAAAGTGGAGAAATAAAAATATCGGTTAGTAGCAAAGGGTTATTCCCAGGTTGAGGGAATTGATTTTGGTGAGATTTTTTCTTCTGTTGCCAAGTTAACCTCTATTATATTTTTTCTATCTGTTACTACCATGTTTGATTTTGAATTAGAACAGATTGATGTGAAGACAACATCCCTACATGGTGATTTGGAAGAATAAATCTACATGAAGAAACCATAAGGCTTTGCAGTGAAGGGAAAGAAGGAGTTGGTATGCAAGCTGAAAAAGTACCTGTATGGTTTAAAAAATCACCAAGGATGTGGTATAAAAATTTTGATACTTATATGTTGGGACTTGGCTTCACAAGAAGCAAAAAAGATCATTGTGTATATTTTAAATTAATTGGTGATCATTTGATTTATTTTCTCTTGTATGTGGATGACATGTTGTTGATAGGAAACAATAGGGAGATTATCCAGGATGTGAAAACTCAGTTGTCCTCTAAATTTGACATGAAGGATCTTGGTGCTACATATTTCATTTTTGGCATGGAAATTAAAAGATACCGGAAAAATAGAAAATTGTGGTTAACTCAAGGGAGGCGATATTGCAGAGGTTCAATATGAAGGAATGTAAATTGGTCAGTGTCCCTATTCCTATAGGTGTAAAGTTATCTATAGATCAATGTCCCAAGAAATAAGAAGAGGAGGAGGACATGTCTCATGTTCCATATGTGAGTGTGGTTGGAAGTTCGATGTATGAAATGGTATGTATTAGACTGAACATTGCAAATATAGTGGGAGTTTTGAGCAGGTATATGTCAAAACAAGGGAAGGACCAATGGACAACAATAAAGATGGTTTTCAGGTATTTGTGTGGCACTACTAGTTATGGATTTTGTTACCAAGGAAGACTAATATTGGACAGAGTGTTGTACATACATGGCTTTGTGGATGCAGACTAGGCTGGAGATATGGATCATAGAATATCTACAAGCGAGTATGTGTTTAACCTATTTGGAGGAACAATTAGTTGGATGAGCAAAATATAGTCTATAGTGGCACTTTCGACTACAAAAGTTGAATACATGGTAGCCACTCATGCAAGCAAGGAACCATTATGGTTACAAAGATTGTGTTCAAGTATTGGGTTGGTATGACACAGGAGAGCGAAAATTGCGACTACACTACCTCCACCTTGTCGCGCTCTCCTTCTCTTAGGATCATTCTAATATCATCTTCGAGCTGAAGTGGCTCCTTTGATTTCTGCTGGAATCCCTCTAATTAAACCCGATCCACAGGTCCTTTCAAATCCCTCACGGCTTTCAGCACTTAACCGTGGTTTCTTCCCTTGATCTTAATCTCAGGTTATCAGGGTTCGCAATCCCCGTGCTCGAGAGTTCCTGCTCTCTCCAACTCCCAATCACCGATCAACTCCTCTCCGGCCTAAGCTCCTCTGGCTATGCCCTTTGGTCCACACGACCGGCTGCCCATATGACCAAGACCGTATCCCCGTCGGGGTTTCGGGGTTCATGATGTCGAAATGTTTATGTTCACGGGATTCATGATCCATCGAATCTCGACGCGCCTCTGCTTCAGCTAGCCCTCTTGGCTCAGCCCTGGCCCACATGACCGTTACTTCATGACCGCAGCCTTACCCCTTCATCGGGGTTTTGGGGTTCGCGGTTTTGAAATGCAACGTTTCACATCCACGGATTCCCCGATATGTTGATCCCCGATGTGCCAGTCCTTCGATGGTTCCCGGTCTCCTCCTCTACTGTGATGATAGCTAGCTCCCACTACGACACCTTTCCTCAGCCCTGATATGCTAACAGCTGGCCCCACTGATTGGGGTTTCACGAATCGCGATTTCAAAATGCACAAACCCCTTGTCACCGGGATCCCCGATTCTCCGAATCGCGACGTGCCTTCCTTGTCAGCTCTCCTAGCTCAGCCCTTGGTCCATACGACCATCACCTGTGACCGCATCTTTACCTTGTCAGGGTTTCAGGGTTCGCGGGTTCGAAATGCATGAACTCCTTGCTCCCAGGATCTCCGATATCCTGATCCCCGATTAGCCAATGAATGACCTCCTGTCGGGGCTTTCGCCAATGGTGCTCGATTTGCTGCCACGCGTCCTCCTCCTGATGGATGGTCCCGATCTCTCCGGGATTTTGGGACTTTTGATGTCCTGGCTCCCTCAACCTCGAGAAATCCGATTCTCCGAGTGCCGATATCCTGATACTTCAATGGATTCCTGCCACCTGTCCCTCCAAACGGACTGTTAGATTATGTCGGGGTTTTTTTCTCCTGGGATTTCCCTGATCTTGTGTCCACGGGAATGTCGATTTCCTGATGTGCCAAAACTCCAATGGCGCTTGATCTTCGCCATGTGTCCTTGCTAACGGATGGTCCAGATCTCGTCGGGATTTCGCAACTTGGGAAGTCTCAATTCTCTTGCCCTTGAGAATCCCGATTTCCTGATGGCCGATATTTCAACTGCTAAACCTTGTGCAGCTCCAGCTCGATCCGACGACTGACGGGATTTCTGTATGAGATCCGACGGCTGTCAGTCTCCTCCTTCTATGCCCTTCCTCTAGAGCTCCTCCTAGACGTTTGAACAAATGGTCCAGATCTGTTCTCCTGTCGATCAAACGGCTGACACTGCTCCTCCTGAGCTTCTTCGAACACTCAAGCCCCTTGAGGGATTTTTTCTTTCTTCTCCTTCAGATGGAGAATGAAATGGATGCCTTCCTGGCTATCCTTCTGCTCAAGAAACTAAATTGATGAGTCCTTCTGGGTATTCACTAACCCCATATGAAGATCCCTCTGTGGATTCTTCTTCTCACTTCCAGAACTCAAAGAGTCCTTTCCTCTTCTGTGCCTACCTGCATGCTTCCTTGACGCCCTCCTGGCAGAGTATCTTCTCCACAAAATGTTCAATAGTTCTGGGTTCCCTCTGTTCACCCTTTGCACCTACTCAGTGCCCTCCTGCAGAGCTCTCAAAATCCTTAGTGATTCTGGTCTTCCTTCAAACTCTCAGCAGAGTTCCTTCCTTTGTGCACTCCTGTACACATGCTCAATGCCCACCTGGCAGAGCTCTACAGAACTCCTCAGAGATTCTGTCTTTTGTTTGAATTCACAACAGAGTTCCTCCAACTGCACCTTGTGCTTGTGCTCAATGCCCACTTGGCAGAGCCTTTACAGAACTCCTAAGAGATTCTGTCTGCAACTGTGTCTTTTCCCACACAGCCTTGCCTCCTGAGGTGTTCAGTAACCTCAAAGGTCTTCTTCCTGAGTTGTTGACTTCAGTGCCTGTGCCGCAACATGTCTCTGTCTGACCTTGCAGAGATAAAAAATGAATCCTCTGTGCACGGCTCTAAGAACCCACAATGTTCTGTCACACCCTCCTGGTGTGAAGCCTCAAAGGCCTTCACCTGAAATCAAACACACTCCTGCATAATGCATCAACAACAATACATTCACAACATACATAGAGAACACACATAGACATCTATGACACAGAACATGTATAGGAAAAACTGTTGCTTGTATTAAAAATGGAAAAATGCTTGTATCTTTACAATGGTGTTCCTGAGCTCTCTCTGGATCTTCTCTTCTCTATCACCTATCTCCTCTTTTTTTTCAAAATGAGATCTGAAAATCTCCTTTACCTAAGGGGATCATCAAGCGCTTCCCTCCAGGTCCACCTACTCTAATAAATTCCAATAAATGGTTGTCTAGTCCAGCATCCGGATCTAGATCTCAGCCGACCTAGCATTAAAGCCGATCCTATCTATAGCCTGGGCAAAGGCATAGCTTCCATGGCTCACCGGACTAAGCATTTAATTACATTCAATTTCAAATTTAAATGAGGCTATGCCTCCTTCTTAGCGCGCAATTTGAATTTGCTGGCATGGCCGGCTGGCTGGCTGGCTGATGTGGAGAGATGCTCCTACATCATGGTAGAATAAGATGTAAGGATAGATTGTGATAGTCAGAGTGCAATTTTTCTGGTGAAGAACCCAACTTATCATTCAAAGAAAAAACATATTGATGTTCAATATTACTTTGTGAGAGACATGGTTGAAGAAAAGAAGGTGTTGCTGATGAAGGTGGACACTTTGAAGAATGTTTCAGATTCATTAACAAAATCTGTGAGCATTGAGAAGTACTCTTGGTGTAGAGGATCTATTGGCATTGCTTCCCTGGTTTGTTGACTATGTAAGCCCGTAACCCCTTGTATGCAAAGAAAAAAGCAAGTGGGAGAATTTTGGATATATGTTATAATATTTGCATGACTAGAACCAATGTCCATTTTTGGGTGGTTTTCGCCAATGGTTTTCTATTTCCGGTTAAGGAATTAGGGTTGTTGACTAATCCAGGTCATTGGATTATGGTTTTGGATGTTGCTGGATCTTATATGTATATTTTATTGTAAACAATGTATGAAGTGAATGAATATATAATATGCTAGTTTTCCCGGTTGGGTTTCTAGGGGAAAAATCTTTGTGTAATGTGTGTATTTGTCATTGTATCTCTTTTGTTCTTTTATTGAAAATTTGTTTGTAGTAAATTATTGTACAAGGTTAAGATATACAATGATGACATGATAGACCATGCGAACGAATATGCAATTCGGAAGATGAATAGTGCAAAATGTAATTATTCTACCATGGAGAGAGAAGGATTGGTGATGATATTTTGTCTCCAAAATTTCCTTCACTATTTGTAGGAAAACCCATTTACATTTTATACTGATCATTAGGATTTACAATATTTAGTAAAAATTCCTAATTTGAATCTGAATTCAACATAATTGTCCAATCAGGGAAAATGTTTTAGTCCTGACCACTTATATTGACTTGAAATAGGAGAAGACCTGAAAGGGATTGATGATGACTTACCAAATGATCATCTTGTTGGGTATGTGTTATATTATTTTCATGTGTGTGTGGGGGTGCAGTGGATTTCACAATAGGGCCATGAACGTTTTTGTTAGGAGGTCATAGGGGGGGATAGGATTCGCCTCCCTTGCTTAGGAAAATCCTTCAGCTCTGGGTGTTAGCCGAGAGCTAACAAGGTTTGGGGCAATTTTTTCTATTTTAATAATTTTCATTATTTTTAACAGTTTTCTAAATTAATCCCAAATTAATTGATTAGGGTTTAGGTAGCTGCAAAATACCTAAAGTATTGTATATATTGTACTGTGAATGGTGAAATTAATATAATGAATATTTGAGAGGTGCGACACCAAGGAAGGTTGGTTTTCTCCCAGTTAAGGGTTTCTAGTGTAAAACGCTATGTACGATGTGTATGAGCCATTGATTAATTTATGTTTTTCCTAAGAATATGTATGCATTGATCTACTTCATAGGTTTAAAAATTTCATGTGGTATCATAACATATTTTTGGCTTCAGGGGGATGCCTTTGTTACTGATGGTTTGGCTCAGTATTGATAGATCAAGTTTATATTGGGTTTGTGTTACACATCAAAATTACTCACTTCAATGATGAACTACAGTCATCATTACAAGTGTCGCAAGTGTCTCACTTTGGACACAAATGTCCCAAGTGTCGCAAATATCATACTGTCATCTTGCCTATGTCGTATCTCAAACAACATCACAAGAATACTTGAGACATCCTCAGAGACTGGTTAAAAGAAGGATATGTCATTTGATGAAGAGTAAAAATCTTTTTCCTTGAGAAAGACCACTTGAAAAACATTTTTAAAGGGCAACGCTCCACTACCCACTAGCAGGGAGCACTAGCGCTCCTTGCCTTCTTTTTGGGGAGCATTGCAACACTCTGTACACCATTCTGGGGGAGCGTTGTGATGTTGAGGAAATCAGGGGAAGATCCCCCTTATATTTGAAGTCAGTTTGATTCGAATATGAGGTCAAGGCTGGATCTTAAGTAGGATCCACAATTGATGGAGAAATATCCTCAACATATCCCAAGAATCTCTAAGGTGGTTGGGCTTCTCAAAGCCTATAAAAGGAGGCCTCCTCATGGTGAAAAGGGGAGACATTGAAGGCATCAAACTTATGATCTCATAAGGGAGAATAATTAGTGAAAGTATAGTCATTCTGATCATGGAACTTTTGAGCAAGGGTTTGGACAAAGAGAGCTTGGTGAGGCTATTGCATATGCATATACAGTTGTAAGCACTTTGCTTTGTTTTCATTAATATATATGTGTTTGGCATGTTTCCTTCAAGTTTGTGTATTTTTCATGAAATTATTCCTTTTGATAGATCTATTTTGAACCTAATCATGGTAGAATAGGAAGTATGTTTTGTCGTTGTTGTTCATTAGATTGCAGGACCTTCTGAAGAGCTTGGAGATCAAGATCATCCTGGATCGAGCAAGGGAAAACGTCATTAAAGGTATTTATACTCCTTTCTTCTTCTTCCTTGATTAGTTTAGCTTCATTAGAAGGAATGTTAGTGTCCAACATTAGCACCTTTCTGTCTTGGTTATAGGGATCTAGGATCCAAGAGGGAATTCACCTGTTCACAGGGGGATTTGCCTGTAATAGAAATTGGCAACTCCACTGGGGAACCAAGATTTCAATTTTGGTTTCCTTCCTTGGTCTTGTTTTTTCCCTTTTCCCACATTTTAGATCAGTTTTACTGTTTGTTCATGATCCATTACCTTTCTCCCATCTTCACTAGCAATTTCACTAATTGTTGTGGATTCTGGGTGAGTTTTTCTTCATTTTGTTTGACTGTTTTTTGAATTTATGGGTGGATCAACGCCCCCCTGTAGGCCATATCAGAGCTCTAGAGACCCCCTCTAGTGATTTATGGAGTGATTCAATGCTCTGTACCCTTGAGACATGGAGCATTGGTCTCTTTCTTTGGGGATTTTTGCCTTTTTCTGCTCAGATTTTCTCAGCCTGTTTTGTGGAAGTATTTACCCAAAATTTGTGATTTGTTTGTGAAGTTATTTAGGTTGATATTTGGTGCTTATCACCCTTTGTTCTCTTGATTGGAGCTTGAAATTTTTTCATAAATGTGAAATTACCCTTTCTTGTTGCTTGGTTTGTCGGGACAATTTGAGTGATTTCTCTTTCTCCCTATCTTTTCTTGGAATATTCTCTACATCTTCTTGTACTCCTTGAATGTGTGTTAGTTGTTGAATCCTTGATTGAGTTCTTGTTAGAACAAGTTTCTACTTTTTTTCTTTCAGTTCTCATTCCTTTGAGTGCATGCTTTGTTCGAAACCTCTATTGCTTTGTGTCTTTTGCATTTGCACATGACTCTTTCTTCTAATTGAAAGTAGTGTAACATCAAAGGATTTGTATTTAATTTCTTTATACAATAGAATAAAAAAAACAAGATAGATGAATTCTTTATTTTGGGTAGTGAAACTAGCTTGCATTTGAAGTAGCGAAATTGTACATTTTTTTTGGAATTTTGGGACATTGTGCATTTGGGAATGATAAAGTTTTCTACTTCTCGTAATATATATTTCATCGAAGTGAAATATTTGCATTCTCATTTCTTTGCATTGTTTAGAGTCAATCAAAACATCATTTAGTCCACGCCATTTTTCTCTTGAGTAAACAACAACCTTAAAAATCAATGCTAAACTAAAATTTATTAGACACTTTTATACTACATTAGATTAGTTGTAGAGCTTTGGAAAATGTGTGAAAGATAACTTTCCAAAGCTGTAAACAAACATAGAATCTTGAGTTAGGGAGCAGTGAAATCCACTTGTTACATTTTGTCCTGGGAAGCCCTTGTCACACAAGGGTCAAACCTAAGGTTGCATTGAGACTGGCAAAGTTACTCACCCTTCTTTGTTGGTCTTGGTGTAGAGATTGTGCGTATTAAGCGGGTCGCTTGAAGGTATACCCACAATGATGAGTGGAAGCCTTTCGAGTTGATTTTAGGCTAGATACCCTGCCTTTGCGCATTAATCGGACTGTCGACTGTTTCCCCAGGCATCAGTGTAGTAATTGGTGACCTTAGTAGCCATAATATTTAGGTTCTATACACGAGGTGACTGTGGAGGGGAAAGTCTTCACAGTACCTGGAATCGACGTTGGTCAAACTCACTTGGACTCCTTGGAGGGTATACCCACGATTATGTGTGGGAGATTGCACCAGGGTGTAAGTCCGTTAAAAAGGTCGTCAACATAACTTTTCCACCTCCTCTATCTCACCCCCTTTGTAAATTGTTCCCGTGACATTGGATTTCATCACCAACTAGTGTGTTCATTGTAAGAAGGTTTTGTTTGTTTGCTTGCTTCCTAGATTTTTAGAGGGTGCTCTTTGTTTTTCCTAGCAAACTCTAGGTTGGATCTATTTTTAATGGTGTTAGTTCTTGGAACAACCAATGAAGGAACCCCTTTGCCAGGGGAACCTTTTGTTTTTCCTTCTTATGGAATCATTGGTCCTCCTCACATTGCTACTTTGAGCCTTCTAGGTCTCACAATTGGATTATCAGTATGGTTGTTTTCCACTCAGGTAATCCCAAATGCAGCTAGTGCTTCAGTTGTAAACACTCCCTCCCAAGAACATCAACCTCATGTTGATCCTTCACCTTCTTCACCAGTAAGATCTCCTTTACCTTCTTCACTTGCAAAGTATTCTTTCATTTCATCTTCTTCGTCGAGTGAAAGCTCTGAAGCTAGTAACCCGGTGGATAAGAAGAAGAAGAAAAAGAAGAACAATGAGAGAAAAATAAGCAAGGGTCCAAAATTCCAACCACTGTCGGACATGTTGGAAAACAACCAGTTACTGATAATCATACTGGGAGTGTTGATGATTCCAATATCACCCAAACAACCCGTAATCCCAAATGCCCTTGCAGGCTTTGTAAGGGTAGCCATATTCTTAAGGATTGCCCTGGTCTATCCAAGGTTATAGAAGCATGGTCTACACACCCTTGCCAACCCATGTCGTTAGCCTCTGAATAACATGTTGATGACCTCCCATCAACTAGTCAGGATACTAATGGGAATAATAAAAGTAGAGTCAAGTTCTCGTGTCGGTTATGTGGACAGAGTCATCAAACTCACCTTTTCCCCCATATGGATGAAGCCTCAAAATTATTGGAAGAAATGACTATTTCCTAGCCCCAACTTCCAGCTGCTTATCGCAAGCTTACTCTCTACCCACTTGTAGTTGATGGAATGATTAATCTGGTCCCTCCATCAGTCAGTCTAGTTGATCATGTAGTCAATCTGGTCACATCCATAGTTGGACCAATTGACAAAGTGGTCGATCCGATCTCATCCTCGATCGATCCCACTCTCCCGTTAGAGAGTGAAACCCAAGAAGTCGATCCATTTCCAGTTGTTGACCCCATTCTCCCCTTTGAGAATGAAACCCAAGTGGTCAATTTGATGTCATTATCAGTTGATCATACTCTGATGTTAGAGAGTAAACCCGATTCTTCCCATGTTTTTCTCATTGATACATAATCTATCGTGTTGGGGGGCATTCCTCCCTCTCCCGTGAAACCCCCTCCAAGTAATGAGACCATCCTTTTTTATTGGGGTCTGCTAAATGTACCTCATCTTCCCTCTCACATTCCTTTCAAGATTACAATATAGGTTTGTGGTCAAGACATTCCTCATGTGTTGATAGATGAAGGTTTGTCCGTTAGTATTTTGTCCTCTATTGCTTGGCAAGATTTGGGTTATCCTTATCTTGTGTTGGTTACCCAGACTCTGTTATCTTTTAAAAGAATAACCAGTCAACCTTTAGGACTCCTTCCTCGGTTTCTTGTAACTTTGGGAGGGAAAACCTTCTTCATTGATGTTATGGTAGTCTAGGACCTCTTGGATTTCGATTTACTCCTTGGGTGAGATTATGTCTATGCCATGAAAGATATTATGTCCACTCTTTCGTGTGATATCTTTCCCTCACGATGGAAGAATTGTGGCTATTGGTCAAGTTTCATGCATTGGTCTTGACTTGATTACCAACCCAATGACCTCCCTAAGCAGTTCTTATATGAAAACGATTTCACCCCTGCCACAGGTCAATTATGTGGCATTATCTCCCATGCCTTCAGCTGCCAATGAAGATGACTTAGATCCAATAGTTGACATGGTGATATATTCGGTAGCGTCTTTAGAGCATGATCTCCTTACCCCCGATGTCACCCTCGACATGTGTTCCTTATAGAGAATTGTTCTTCCATCCAATGAAGATATCTTGGAAGCCATGATTGACATTTTTCCCTTGACATGTATTCCTTCCAGGAAATTGTCCTCTTGGAAGCCATGATCAAGAAGAGGTTATGAGCATAGTTTCTCTTCTCTGTGGAAAGCTCGTTAAAAATTGAAACAGAGGCTAAGAGCATAGTTTCTCTTCTTTGTGGCCAGCTCGTTAAAAAATGAAATAGAGGATACGAGAATAGTTTCTCTTCTATGTGGAAAGCTCGTTAAAAAATTCAAGAGAATATATGAGGATATTTTTTCTTCTCTGTGGCAAGCTCGTTAAAAAATGAAATAGAGGTCTTTAGCATAGTTTTCATCTCTGTAGCAAGCTTGTTAAAAAATGAAAAAAAATCTGAGGATTGAACCCGAATCCTTGAGCATAGTTCTTTTCCCGTGTCAAGATCGTTAAAAAATGAAACGGTCACCTCTCCTGTCAGGTCGAGTATTTTGCTAGATCTCGTAGATTTCGAGTTGAGTCTTTCGTTAGGTTTCATTTTTTAACCTTCATTTCATCAACCTGTATCCTTTTTCTCCATGTAGTACAGAGTTTGGTGACAACCTCAAAGTTGGTGAATGAAATGAAGCTTGGCGGGGCACATCTCCAGCCTTTGATTATCATTCTAGAGTTAAAACACTAGCTTTTCAAGCTAGGGGCAAAGTACCAACCATCCATGGGTATCCCAACCTTTGGAAATTACGTTGGGAATTTACAAGCATAGTTTAATTTTGTTTCAAGCTTGTTTAAAAATGAAACCAATAACGAGCATGGTCTTAGTTCCTTCTCATGCTCGAAGAAACATGAGAATGCAACCAAGTAAACTTTTATCTCTTTTTAGGACTCGCATGGATACACGAAAAAGGAACCTTGGAGTTGTCTTTAAGATTTTTGCAGACTCTGTAAACATGAAAAGATTGCCGAGTGATATTGCTTCCTTTCCCACTCATTAAAAGGTTTGAAAGGGCGTCGTTCAAGTGATAATTTATCTCTTTTTTAGTCTCTTGAGACTAACATTACGAAAAAGGACAAACTCTAGAGTCGTCTTTAATTTCTTTTCAAACTCTCTAAACATGAAAAATCACCGAGTTTACCTTCTCTGGACTCGTTAAACAAACTATACATTGAAGGGTCCATATGGGATCGAACCCTTACTTCTTCTAGTTCGTTAAAGAAAGGAAGAGGGACTTAGTGAAGGTGAGTCATATCAAGCATGTGTTTCCCTCTGCAAGCTCATTAAATTAAAAAGAGGTACTCGTCTATCTGGATGGGGGAAAATTTTGAAGGAAGCAAGCCAAGAAGTTTTTGAAAACATCACAGATCACTCTTACGATCTCCATTGAACACAACACTTTGTCTTTGCATACATTTTTATCTGTTGAAACTCTGCATTGAACCAATCCTTTTAGTTTCCTTACTGCTTTGGGTCACCCGACGAAATTCACAGTATCCACTAAATCATCATGTTTTGGTCCATGTCATGTTTCTACTATTATGCCTTAGTGTTCAAGAGAAGTATTTGCCTTGAGAGTCAATCATCACAAATTTCTTGTTTCAACACCTGTTTCAGTCTGTTCTCATCTGATTCACCACCTTATATATCTATGTCAGTTTTGTGTTGTTTATGGGGGATACATCAAGGCCCTCCTTCGATGAGTCTATTCATGTCGACTTCAACACATTATCCAGAAACTAGATTGAGAAACCAGTTAGTACCTAGGGACATACATGCCTCAATGGCAGGCCTCCTCACTTTCGACTGTAGATTTACATCATTAACCTCTGATCGGATGATTCCATGAATTTTGAACTTCAACTCATCTATTCACATTCGTTGGAATGTATTAGAGTACCTTGGGAATCATTGACATCAATGGTGATTTCCCTCGCATTTGTTAATGTTTTACCTCATTGACCGGCAATCAAGTGGTTTCTACCATGTTCGACATCAGGACATATATTCACATGGTTATATTCGTACCACGTCAAGATCGATAAGAAGACCCTGGGTTGAGTGATCACTCTGATATATACTTTGCCCAGGTTACGACAAAATTTCTTTTGAGAATATTAATACATATACTGTCACATAGATCCACTTTGTATTGGTTTGTGGCTATGTCTTGTCGTATCGTAGATCCACTATGTATTTTTTGTGGCTACTATCAGTTCATGTCATGGAAGTATAAATCCACATTGTATCTTTGGTGGCTATACCTTTTTATTAATATAATTATGGATCTGCAGTGTATCTTATGGCGGCCATATCTTGGAAGTCGTTATCACTCAAGCATAGGTATGCCTGCCTTGGGTTTGAAACTTATCATAAAATTTGTTTGATGGTTGTATGCAACTTCTACCAGGTTCTCCAAGTCCATGCCCTTGCTTGAAAAAGTATACAAAGTGCTTAAGTCATCAGTTTTCATCTTCTAACTTCGCACTTTTGGGGGAAATCTATTACACATCAAAATTACTCACTTCAATGATGACCTAATGTTGTCATTACAAGTCTCTCAAGTGTCACACTTTGGCCACAAATTTTGCAAGTGTTGCAAATATCATAATGTCATCTTGCCTATGTCCTATTCCGAATGAAATCACAAGAATACTTGAGACATCCTCAGAGACTAGTTAAAAGAAGGATATGTCATTTGACTAAGAGTACAAATATTTTTCCTTGAGAAAGACCACTTGAAAATCATTTTTGAAGGGAAACACTCCCCTACCCACTAGAAGGGAGATCTAACGCTCCTTGCCTTCCTTTTGGGGAGCGTTGCAGTGCTCTGTACACCATTCTGGAAGAGCATTGTGTTGTTGAGGAAATCAGGGGAAGATCCCCCTTATCTCTGAAGTCAGTTTGATTTAAATCTGAGGTCAAGGTTGGATCATAGGCAGGATCCAAAACTGATTGAGAAAGATCCTCAACCTATCCCAAGAATATCTAAGGTGGTTAGGCCTCTCAAAGCCTATAAAAGGAGGCCTCCTCATGGTGAAAAGGGGAGACATTGAAGGCATCAAACTTATGATCTCATAAGGGAG
>JZKD02S1807124.1:0-10239 GCA_000966675.3 Picea glauca | reverse complement strand
ATGAAAATAAAGAAAAGTGCTTACAACTGTAGATGCAGATGCAACAGGCTCACCAAGCTCTACTTTTCCAGCCCCTTGCTCAAATGATCCATAAAAAAAATGACTATGCTTCACTGATTATCTCCCTTATGAGATCATAAGTTTGATGCCTTCAATGTCTCCCCTTCCTTATGAGATCATAAGTTAGGTATTTCTCAATTTCTCCATCCTTTTCACCATGAGAAGGCCTCCTTATATAATCTTAGAGAGGCCTAACAACCTTAGATATTCTTGGGATAGGTTGAGGATCTTTCTCCATCATTTGTGGATCCTCTCTAAGATCCATCCTTGACCTCAGATTTGAATCCAACTAGTTTGAGAGGTAAGGGGGATCTTCCCCTGATTTTCTCAACATCATAACACTCCCCCAAAATGGTGCACAGAGCACTACAATGCTCCCCCAAAGAAGGGAAAGGAGTGCTAGCACTCCTTGCTAGTGGGTAGGGGAGTGTTGCCCAAAATTTCCTCGAAAAGGCCCAACACTCCCCCAGAAGGGTGCACAGAGTATTGGAATGATCCCCTAAGGAAGGTCAGGTAACGCTAGCACTCCTTGACAATGGGTAGGGGATCGTTTCCCTTCAAAAGTGATTTTTAAGTGGTTTTCTCAAGGAAAAAGGCTTTGTGCTCTTTGTTAAATGATTTCTCATTCTTTAACCACTCTATTAGGGTGTCTTCAAGTGTTCCTTTTGATGTCATTCAAGACACAACATAAGAAATATGATTGTATGATGTCTGTGACACTTGCGACACTTTTGGCCAAAATGAGACACTTGCGACACTTGTAATGACGACAATAGGTCATCATTGAAGTGAGTAATTTTTATTTGTAACACAACCATGTAACCATACCAGAATATTTGAACCTGTAGAATGTAGATCTGGGAACTTACTTCAGACTTCAGGGGCCTGGCACCAACATCCAATCAAGATTTTCATGAGCTTTTCAGCTGTACGTGCCCTATACTTGTTCATCCCGCATATGTATGCTACCTTAGACACAACAGTCTATGTATGTATGCGACCTCCTTCACTGCAACCTGCATACACTTCAGAAACTAGGGTTTTTATGAAGCTCCAAAACTTTTTTCGTCAAACCTCCTTGCTACCTCATACTTGTAAAACTTCAGATGCATCCATGAGTACCTACAATGAACCTTTCACCAAATAATAGATATTCAATATGCTGAAAGATCATTTCCATAAGAGACCCTTGTTCTTTTATTTATATTCTCCAAGTAGCTTCCTCTAGGGGTTATCTTCTAACCAACTTCCTTATTTTAGGGATAACCCACTTCTAACCATTTTGTCCACTTACAACCACTTTATCCACAAATAGTAAACTCACCACTTCTAGTTGCAACTAATTTATTTTTAATTATTTTCTTTTTGAAACAACTTAACTCATGATTAACTCATAGTTACAACAACTTTGACTAGTAAACTTCTTCTAGGATCTTATAGAATATGTTGACTTCTTTGACCTTCTAGGGGATTCTAGATAACTCATGAGGGTTCTCCAACTTCACAAGTCCATAAATATCTAACCGTGAGGATCCACGTGGCATACCACATATCATCGGAAACAAAATTCCATGTACTATTCATCTATAATAGTCTCGTTTGAAAATTCACTGATCTTCATTACATTATTCATCAAACAAACACTACATTGTTGGGGATACCAAACCACTTAACCATTTGGACTTCACAAAGCGTCTTCCCATGAGGGATTTCACCATAAGGGGACCACTTTGGAGTTCATCTATTTGGTTCTTCTTATCAACCATGACATGACATCAATGTTGACATCAATGACAACACATCACTACGACATCAACCCCTTTACATCAAAGACAACATAATCCAACAATCAATAAAATCAATTATACAACTTTCTCTGATATCAACCTTGACATCAATGACAACACATCAATCCATCTATGGCATCACACATCAATGAAAACACTTGAAATCAACCCTTTGACATCAATGATAACATAGTCTAATAATATCCCCCTTTGAAATTAATGGCAACACCAACATTGATGTCAACACCAATCATTGATGGAAATAATGATGGAAAAACTTAGACATGGAAATGCTCATTCTCCCTCTTTGATCATCACTCCTCATCAAAAACTCATCATCAATGTTTCTATATCTCTGCATCAATGTTTATATCTCTCCCTCTTTGACATCAATGACAAAGCATATATCTCTTTGGAGTTGCTCCCCCTAATTGAACTGTCCCTAAAGCTGCTCCCCCTGGCTGCACTATCCTGTGGGATTCTCTCCATGCATATGATGAATCTCTCCCCCTTTGATAAAGGATATGAGCCTGATGCGATGCTGATGGAATGGTTTCAAATGCTCCCTATACAATTATCTCTATCATCTCTCCTCTTGGAATCATACCTCTATAACCAATCAAGGGAAAAAGAATAACTCCCCATGTGTTCTATGCAATATTCTAGATAATCACCATGAACAATATGTTACCACTGTACTCTTCTTATGTTGTAGATGTTGTTTCTCTACCAGAACACTGATCAACTACTCAATAATACTGCATCAAGAATATCGTGATTTTGTATTCCTTTGAAGATCCTTGGACCTGTCCATGCATCATACAATGATCCATCAATGTGTACCTATACCATCAAAACATGCATCAACCATGCACAAAACCTAAATCACCAACCAATGCATCAACCATGCACAACACAACCTGTCACAACAATGTCATCAAACACATCAGATCTATTCACCAATATCAATCACCAAGAAAACTCTCAACCATATGAAAAATATCACCAAGGTGTGCATCAACCAAGACTACTCATGTACCACAATCAATATGTGCAAAAGTATATACATACATATATTCCACATCATCCATGTGCCAACTGGAAAGTGCCTCTAACAATGTACAATGTGTGCACCAATCATGCATCATCCATAGATCAAGATGTGACTCATCAATATGTAACAATATCACCATAACATGTGCCAACAATGCACATCATCCAAGTACCATACATCATATATCATGCAATGTATCTCACCCACATGCCAAGAATATGTGCCAAATGTGTACCAAACATGTACTTCAACCATATACTAAAGATATATGGCATTGTAACCAACAAGAGTACATTATCAATGCACCAATACCAATAGCATTATAAACCATGCGACATGACAACCATGTACCTCAAATAAGTGTCATATCACTCCATGATATGCCTCAACCAAGTACCATAAACTATGTGCCAATGTATTCAAGATATGCATCAACAATATATCTCAGCAAGTAGCTTCAATCCCCATACACCATAAAAAGTGTCTCAATCATTTACATCAACCAAATGCCAATATTTTCATCAAGTAGGCCTCCAAAAATACATCAAACTATCATTAACCCATGTTCCAAAAGTTCACTAACAATATATCCCAATATGTATCTTCAAGCATGAACCAAGATTACCAGACAAATGCTTCTCACAATACATCTCAAGCTATATCAATAGATCTCACATATGTATCAACCATGTACTACAACAAATATGCCTCAAACCATTCATTATAGAGAGTATAATGCAACAATAATACTTCTAAACATGTACCAAGCATGTGCCTCAATAGATCAATGATATACCTCTACCTAGTATTACATCACCCATGATGTACTTCATAAGCAAGGTTCCATAACATCACTGATAAAATACATAACATAACCAACATTTCTGAAGATTTTCTTGCTTTGTGTTGGTGCTTGACTTGAAACTTTACTTTCATCCTTTGAGAGTGAGGGGCATGCATCATGCTTCTTATAAGAGCCAACTTCAGAGTGTGTAGTTTCCTTGCTGTATACAAGACTAGATTTATCATTTGGTGATCTTTGACTATCCAATATTTCATCCAACATTGTTGAGTTGTTCATGAACTTGATATGAGTGTTTGACTTCTCAACTTTCCTTATGAGATCGACTACTTCTTCTTCTAGCTTATGGCATGATTTTTCCTTTTCATTTACCCGATTCTTCAATAGTTCCTCTATCCTTTTTGCTTATTCAAGTTGGGTCTTTAGATTGACAATGATTTCACTTGTTTCTTCATCTACCTTGTTCTTTTCTTCTGCTAGACTAATTATATCAATCTTTAGTCTCCTGATCTCTTCTTCATTTTCTTATAATTGAGTCTTTTTACTTCTTGTTTCTTGAGAATTTTTTTTAGTGTCATGGTAAGCCTTTGGTATTTTTTGTAGATTTTAACCTTGTACAATATTTACTGCAAACATATTTTCAGTAAAAGAATAGAAAATATACAATGGCAAATACAAACATTACACAAAGATTTTTCCCCTAGAAACCCAAACTGGGAAAACTAGCATGACTTTGCGTTGAATCTTCATATCTTCTTCTCATCTATTGTTGGCCAATTACTCGCAGGGCTTTCAAACAATTTGGTCTGTTGAGTTTTATTTGCATTGCATATTGATTGTTCGCACTCTTCAATCCTAATGTTGGCTTCAACTTTCTATTATATAGCCACTTGTTTGTGCATTCTAAAAAATATACTAGCCTTGCAATAGTATCCTTTTCAACTTGACACTTGTATCCTTGGAGGAAGATTTCCCAAGTGTCCATATCCTGCACATGATTTTCTTGCATTGAGAATAAGTATGTTCTTTGTGCTTGGAACTATTTTTGTTGCTTGCGACACTCCACTATGTCATAGCATTATTTTATTCTTTTTCATGCTTTATAATATGAAAACGATAAAAAAATTAAAAAACAAAAATAAGTATGGGAATGAGTCTAAATATTTTGTATAATGTAGCTACTCATGTCACCCTTGAACAAAACACAATCTTATGAGTCTTCACCTCATTATTGGGTTTAGTATGGATTTAGGAGGACCTTTTTCCCATTTTTTAGCAAAATATCCTTCAACTTATTATTATTCCAATCGTATGGAGATTTTTTTATGCCACTCCTGTCACAAACGTATCCAATTTTATAATCCATAAAGCCTACGTCACATTTTTTGCCATGTCTTTGTTCAAGGGAATTCATCCTATGTTGAAAATTCTGCAGAAACCTTTAACTTTTCAAGTCGACTCTCTAGTGCCAGTCATGTATTAATTAGTATCACAAGTATCTTTGTCTCTCACTTGTGCTAGTAGAAGGTCCCCGTTTACTTCTTGTTGGTGGGTCTACTCTTATTGACTACAACACATTTCCTTGAGAGTATGACCTAGAGTTTCACCCTGGGCCTATTTACATCATGTATAGGTACCCCTTCTCTCAACACATGACAAACCATCATTATTCATTGACTGAGCGGTTTCCTGTGTGTTCGACATCAACAACCATTATCACACCTAGGGATTCATGCAGTACCATGGTTTCCATTTGACCCCATTGGTGGATTCCTCATCTTTGTTAGTGGTCTCCATAATTGGATATTATTCAGAGAGTCTTTTTCATGTACTATTCCATCTGGTACATTTTGGAATTGTAGCTCGATTTAGTCCTTTCAATATTTTCATGTCCTTCCAAATATTTGGATTTTTTCTACCCCTCATGTTGGATGATGAAGGATGCCTTAATTCCTTCCTTCCAATGGATATCTTCCTATAGATGTCAACACATCTTACTTTGGGACACATATATAGAGTTAATGTTAGTGCCTTTGGGCTTGTAGTCATCAGTGGAAGGTTCCCTTACTATTGACAGTGGGGATACATCAAGGTCTCCTGCTTGATAGATTCTATCACGTGTTCGACATCAACTCATTTATTCATACTTGCTAGATTGTACTAAGTACCTTGACACCCATTATCATTATCAGTAGGTTGTCTTATGTTTGTTAATGGTATACATCAATAATTGATAATCAAATGATGTCTCTCTATGTTAAACTTCAACACATTTATTCACATAGTGTAGACTCATACCACGATGGATTGTTTTGATTTCAGGTGAAGTACGAGCATCACATCTTTTGTGCTCCTACCCAAATTTGATTATACCACCCTCTTTGAAATTGGTACTTGTAGAGGATCAGTTTGTTCCCTCCATTGGTTCCAATATTAGAGGTAATTTTAAGGATGGAAATTTATCTCAAACTCTAGAATCCTGGGCGAATCTTACTAGTTCTTAATATGAAAACTATAAAATGTTTTGCGATATTTTTGTAAAAATATTCAAATTTATAAAGGTTTTATATAGTTTCTATAAAATTTGGGCTATTTCTCAGGTAAAAGGAAATTATTTTATAAAATTTGGGCGAATCATTTTTAGAAAAAATGGAAATTGGTGAATGATTTTTTGGGGAAAAGCATGGAAAAATAGCCCATGGGTGATATATAGCCCCTAAAATTTTCTATGTCCAATATCCTCTATTTTATTAGGCATAGCTACACTGTGTATCCATTCGTGGCTATGATCTTCATTTTTCATGGATCCACTATGTGTTTTATCGTGGCCATGATTGCTACTTCTAGATATCACATGGATCCAATGTGTATAGTTTTCGTGGCCATGGACACGAGTTATGATTTCATTACTCATGGATTTGCAGTGTACTTGATTTGGTGTCCATGCTTACATCACACTCAATCATGGGAATGCCCTATTTGAGAAGAGAGTATATTACTTGTTTCTGTTGTAGGTATTATTCTAGGATTGGTCATCAACTACTCCTACCCAATGGCCCCTCCACAATATCATGACTATTGTAATGTATTTTGGCCATTAGTTTCTCTTCTAACCTCACACATTAGGGTACATTTTTTATAGCATCATTTGACACCTCCTATGCTCATGATGACTCATTGGCCTCAATTACATCCCTTTCCCTGTTTGTAGGAGCTGAATCACCCTTTTCCTCCCTAAAAGCATATTTAAAAATCCCATTTTTCAATATGTACGTGACTCTCTTTAAATCAACTCATGTACATATGCTCCTTTCTAGTTATAAACCCACGTACATGTTTGATTGGATCAAAAATATAATAAATCCTGACATTTCGGGTGGAGTTGACGAGTTCCCTAAGTTTTCGACCTCCTATAGCCCGTGCATAACTACTCCAACTGTAAAAAGGGAGTATAAAAGAGAGCCTTGGGATGGAAGAAAATTATATCAAAGAGATGCAACCTTACACTAGAATTTTCCTTATAACCCTGCAAGTCCATGTTTCCATATATTTCTAAGATTTGATTTCCCCCATGGAAACCCTTGTTTTCAAGATTTGTTCTTCCCTTTATCTCGTCAAAAAGAATTCCATTGCTTCCTTGGACCCATTGAAACATATAACTTTGGAGGTAGTACTTGTCATATCAAGCCTTGGGTGGAGGAACTTGGAGCCTAGTTTCGGGATTGTGCCATAGCAGTTATAGGTTGTAACCAACCCTTTTTGTTGTTATCAATAAAAGAACTCTCATTCTCGTCCACTTCTCTTTTCTAATTCATGGTTTTGATGAGATTATTTG
This sequence comes from Picea glauca, assembly GCA_000966675.3. NCBI lineage: Eukaryota > Viridiplantae > Streptophyta > Pinopsida > Pinales > Pinaceae > Picea > Picea glauca. The sequence continues at coordinate 2,701 of JZKD02S1807124.1, read as the reverse complement.
TATTTAATTTGTAATCTAACATAGAAATTGAATTGATTATATTTAGTTAGTTAGCGGATAACTACTTTCTTGTAGTTACATACTTATTTTTTTGTAGGACTTTCAAAACACCATCATGAAGGAGTTCTGGAGCAAAAGACCTCAACTGGGATTGACTTCAAATGATAGGTTCCGAGTATGCCCTCTTTCCTTTCCTTCGAGAGTTACTATAGGTAGTTAATTTCAATTCATTGTTTAATTAAAGTTTGAGATAATCCTTTTAGGGAACTTCTCTGTTGTGGACCATGACCTAAAGCCATGGGACCTAGATTTATGTAACAGAAAGTTGTAGGATGGTTCGATGGGAAATGATGTTGTTGAATGAAGTTCGTATTGGAATCCTATATAAGTTTTTAGGAAGCACTATTAGTGATGGGTGAAACAATTATGTTGTTCTTGAGATTGGAGTTGAAGAAGAAAAAATTCCTACATTCTTGAGAGAAAATACTATGTTGTGGCATAAAACACTAGGACATATTGGAAAAAGGGCCTTCGAGTACCACATGGTAAAGGTATGTTGAAAAGTATCACCAATTACTCTCTATATTTTGATTTCTGTGAACATTTGAAGAAGAATCGTGTAATATTCTCCTCTAGTGCTATGAGGGAAAAGGGAATTTTATAGTTGGTGCACAATGATGTGTTTGGACCTATGTTGGTTCTATCACTAGGTAAATATATGTACTATGTCTCATGTGTAGGTGACTTCTCAAGGAATACATGGATTTATTTCCTCGAGAAGAAATCTAAAGTCTTTGAAAAATTCAAAGTTTTCAAGGATCTTATGGAGAATCAAATAGAGAAGAGAATTAAGCATATCAGGATGGATCATGGTGGAGAATTTTATGGAAATTATTTCAAATAATTTTGTAAGAAGTGTGGTATAACAAGGAAGAATAATATTCCACACACACCTCAGTAGAATGGAGTTGCAAAAAGGATGATCAAGATGTTGATGGAAAAAGAAAGGAGCATGCTCAGTGGTGTCAGGTTAGGAAAATAATTTTGGGAAGAGGTAGTGGGTATTTCATGTTACCTAGTCAATCAATCACCTTCATCAATGCTAGATGGAAATATTCCACGAGGGATGGATTCATAAGAAACCCTCTCTTGAAAATTTCAAGGTATTTGGTTGTGATTCCTATGTTCATGTTCCAATGGAAAATAAGAGCAAGATGGATAAAAAGGATGAAAATTGTATCTTTATTGGTTATAAAGATGGTCTAAAAGGTTATAATATTTGGAACCCAAAAACTAATATGGTAGTGTATATCCAAGATTTGGTATTTAGAGAAATCAAATATGTTGTAAAATAGAAAGTTCTACCAAAGGAGGAAGAACCAAATAAAATAGAGCTTGAATTAAAGGATAATGAACTAGACTCTACAAAAGAAGAAGAAGAAGAAGAAGAAGAAGAGACTCATACTCTAGTATTAAGGATATCAGATCGGGAAGAAGGAAACAAGAAATGTATACTCCACCTAATGTCACACATGAAATTTGCACACCTAAGTACCTTTCCCTAAGTGTCGTAAGTGTCATATAAGTGTCTCATACACCTTGAAACCATGGAATAACCTATGTCACAACCCATAGTCATAAAAACTACCATTCACATGGCTATATTTGTACAACATCAAGATTGGGATGAAGACCCTGGGTTGAGCGTTCACTCTGGATTATACTTTGCCTAGGTTGCGAAGGAGATCATTTGAGCATGTTGATATATAGACTGTCACATAGATCCACATTGTATTGTTTTGTGGCTATGCTATATCATCTCGTAGATCCGCTATGTATTTCTCGTGGCTACGATCAGTTTGTGTGATGGAGCTATGGATCCACATTGTATCTTTGGTGGCCATATCCTTAGTCAATATTTTTCATGGATCCACAATGTATTGGTCGGCGGCCATGCTTTGATTCATCTCGTATTCTGAGCATAGGTATTCTTGCGTCAAAAATGGAACATTTTTTAATAGTGTTTGATGGTTGTTTGCAACTTCTTCCAGGTTCTCCAACTCCACACCCTTGCATTAAATATTTGTGAAGTGTTTCGGCCATCATTCTCTCTTCTGAACTCACACTTTAGGGGGCATTCTGTTACACATGAAATTTTCACACTTAGGTACCTTTCCCTAAGTGTCGTAAGTGCCATATAAGTGTGTCATACACCTTGAAACCATGGAATAACCTATGTCACAACCCCTAGTCAATGTGGAGGAGGGATATATTACATGAAGGCCAAAATACCAAGTGCACATGAATTATTATTAATATTCATGAAAAAGAAATTAATTAAGTGTGATAACCAAGTGCACATGAATTATTGTTAATATTCATGAAAAATAAATTAATTAAGTGTGAGAATCGACCTCACATTTGGTTTCCTATTTTTTAGGGAAGGTGGAGGATTTCATGGATGGTTGAAATATTTCCTCCTTAAAATCCTTGAGAGATATTTCCTCCCTAAAATCCTTGAAGAGATATTTTCTCCCTAAATATATTTCAGATCCCTTTTTAATGGATCTGATGAGTGATCCTCTCCATGGTGGTTAAGCCTCCAAATCCTATATAATAAGGGCTTTCCATGGAGATGAGGAGGTTGATTGGAGGTTGTTGGGCTCTAAAGATGTCCTAAAATATAACCTCTATGCATCAT
>JZKD02S1807113.1:37291-50712 GCA_000966675.3 Picea glauca | reverse complement strand
TACTTTTGAATTTTGGTACATCTAAAGGAAGTTTGGTAGGAACCAGAGGCTAAGTAGTGTTATGATGAATGTGATCATTCATTAACTTGGAAAAATATGAAAAATAAATGCTTCCCATAAAAGGTAGTCTAGGTTACGACATTGATGCAGAAAACACAAGATTAACAAACCTCGAATTAGTAGCTTGAAAATATGGTACTGGATTGAATTTGGCACTAAGTTTCCAAGAAGAGTTTGTGGATGGGCCTAAGCTTTGGACGAAACCATATTGGCCCTAGTTAAGCAGAGGAAAACCTCCACCCATCTGGTTCCTGAACGAAAAAAGAAGGGTTGCCCCCTGCTGACCCTCCATGCGAAGGAAAAAATCCTTGTATGGGGACATTCTGAATGAGAAAGGGGTTTCCCCCTTGTGACATCCCTTGCAAGGAAAAAGAGCCTTGAATGGGATTTCATTGACCATGGAAGGGCTTTCCCTCTACCTACACCGTAGATGAAGTGAAAGGATTACTTCAAAACCCACCATATAGCGTTAACAAAGTCAAAGTAGAAGGCATGCTAGCGGATTGAAATTCACTACCCATAGAACCACCCCACCATGTGAAAGGGATAGGGAAAAAATATAGGAATGACCCGCTTCCGATAGAGGAAAATGATGGAGAGGTATGACCTTTTCCTCAAGGAACAACTTAGTAGGGGATAGATGAACTCCCAACACCAACGTTAGAAGTTTGGGTCAATGACTGGGAACCCGTCAAGATGCTTTGCATGCTCATGGATGACATACGAAATGAAAAAGCATTGGTTTTCAATGGTAACGACATGGTTTCACTCAAATAGTGTGTGGAACCAACAATCAACGAAGCAGATCTGTTGATTGAGGAGGGTATGGTCAAGTGCACCACACGTGTTGCTTGGTTAGAGACACTAGGAGGAAAGATCCCTCTTGTGATTATTATTGACGTGGGATTTATTGGGACTCCCGACACAAACACTTTGGAAGTTCCTTCCATTACGGCCCACCGAAGAGGACTATTGTCAGTGAATTCTAACTCAGGATCTAGACGTTGCACAAAAATTGGAGTGTTAGGTCTAGTTAGTGGAGGGTTAAAATGCTGAGTGAAATCCTCAACTCCAAGATCCGATACGGTAACAATCTCTAGAGCAGAAGCATTAGTTTTTTTAGGTTCCATATTTACAATCTTGATTGGACCAATAACTACAAAAGTTTCATATTGTTTAATTCTATGCCTAAGAGGAAGAGGCAGAGGATTTAGCTCTACTTCTTCTTCATACTGAAGGCCTTGAAGTCTCCTCGATCAGTGAGGAGGTTGGTCAACCACTTTGAGTTGCTATCCCTAGGTAACTACCCACACATTCCTAGGAAATCTACGATTGCAAACATAACACTAAAAAAGGTTGTAAGAGAAACAACAATCGCAAAACAATTTGCCAATATCCTAACTCGGGTGGTGTTAACGGGTGCAAAATCACCCTTTGTCAACAATAGGGGTTACCCCTGGTAAAAAGTCTCAATTAGACCTCTCACTGTTTGGAATAGGGAACCCATCCAGATTATGGCCTGACAACTATTGTTGGTTTTGGTTTTACCAGTTGCAGGCTAGTCTACCGATGAACGTGAATGATGGATGGTTATGCAAACGAAAGATGTAGATGAAGACTATGTAAATGAAGAAATATAATATACTTCTAAACCTATCCTATCCTAGCCATGAGCAGATTATTCGTAATAGAATGAAAAACAACATGAAACTAACTCTACCAATAGCTTCATCTAGATAGTGATAATGAAGAAATAAAGTTAGATAACACATGCACATGAATATATAACTAGAATAGTCTAAGTCACTATATCACATACATTGACAACTCATATGCTAAGACATGAGAAATAATTAAGAATAAAAAAAGTACAAGAAAACATATATTACCGCAGAATAGTCCAAAAGCAAACATGCTCTTACAACCCATGTGAACAACAAACATTCTCCTTGAAATAGTTCGTAGCAAAAAAAAACACATGTGATTTATTATTGAAATAGTTCATAGCAAAAATAAAAGACATGTGATTTCTTCTCTCCATCAAAATATAGCCTTAAGGGATTCTAAATATTAATAGTAGTGATACATCAAAGCTCCATAGAAAGCTCATCTATTTAGTTCACATTGTCTTCCCAAAATAGTTCAAAAATGTACAATGTTTGAAGAGCAAAAAAAAAATCCTTTCTCCTGGATACAATTATGGTAATTATTGGAGTTCAATGTGACACTTGGCCCTTCTGCCTATCCTATTAACTTTTCATTTCCCCTCTTTTGTCTTTATCCCCTTTGTAATGATGAGAGAGAAAGTCAACAATTACAATTCATTAACCTGCAATGGATGAGTGGTCTCAGGTTAATTTCAAAACAAACTATGAAATAAATTAGTTGAACCCATAAAATGAAACACTAAGAAATTCAGATTTCGTGTAGACTTCCCTGAATTGAATTCCTAGTTCCTCTACTCGTGGTTGAGGTGTTGTGTTTTCCGGGAGCTGACAGATGAGGTGCTAGGTATGAACCTTGAAAAAGATAGAAAGTCATTGAGGAATATATCAGATCACAGAACTGTGAAGTTATAGATCTCGGAAAGACCTTTCCAACTGTATGAATAACGTGTGAAACAAACACCTGCGAGAGAAGTTATGGTTTAAATACGAAATATGAAATGCAGTCTAGATAGGGTTCTTGCCCCTGTTCCAGAGTATTTTTTGAGTGTTGCTTCTTCGCTGTGTACCAAAGAAGTTCTAGTAACTGCTCTGATCAATATTGTGACTAGAATTCAAAACAACTCTGGTAGCACCGATGATGTTTTCTCATAGGTCCCAACATGCTTGTAATCTTAACTGCTTGGTCTGTGCCACTGAATTCCTTGGCATGTCGGTCAGTGAGTGTAGAAAAAGGGATAGCATTCCAAAGTTTTATTACATCAAAGATGATAACCGATGCCCTACTGGATATCCAAATGATGAAGGCATTTCTTGTCGTTCTTAGTGCTTTTGTAAAGTCACCTTCTTTCCAGAACTTCAATCACTGTAACTTGAGAATTAAAATGATTCAATCATTCAAACTCTCTCACACGTTACTATTATCACACTTTCATTGTTGAGTGTATATAACGAGCCCCAAATCATGGCGTTTTCCCTCAAGTAAATAATTTATACTATGGGTTGGATGAATATGAACAACACCAGTTCCAAAACTCAGATCGATAAGACATGTCTCATAGGTGATGGGGAGTTTTCTTAAAGGATCAACGATATCAAGGACATTTTTGGTGTTCATGACCATAATTTCTCCACACTCATCACTAGTGTTTACACTGAGTGTTCCGATATGTGCACTCGAGTTAATATTACTCCGATCTGATTTCTGGGTCATATATGTTTGCTTGCATTGACTCGGGGTAGCTTTTAAAACATTTTCCTGAGCCATCGTGACAATCAAATTCTCAATATTTCTTGTATTTCAATTCCAACAGAAGCATCCTGACTTTCTCCTAGAGAATAAATATGAATTGAAAGGGCATGCTTTGCTGTTAGAGATCTTGAAAATTTTCTTTCAATTTTGGTGTTGTTTGTCCTATCAGTGAAGAACAGAATTAATAAAATGGGAGAATAGAGTGATATGAAAAAATATTCAATTGCTTTAATATCAATACAATGGACTCTATTATATAGAGTGTACAGGTTGTTATCAGATCTAACTTATTCTAAAGATAACTRGGGAGGTTGAGAGAATATCTCAACCACACACCAAACAAGGATCTCACAAATCCAACTCTCTAACAACCTCTTGATAATAGGATCACACAACTCATGTAGATATTAACTCTACCTTTCAATACATTAGCAAGTATATTAGATAAGTAGGAATTATATATTCCAACACTCTTCCTTAATGACTACTTATCTAAATATCTATGTGGTCATATCTTCGTATGCTTCCTCTTGTACCTGTATCTTATTATTGACATCCATATAAAGAGAAATCCATCTACCAGAATACATGGGTCATCAACCGCTGTAACCGCCAGTTCTATAGGAATTCTTTTCAGCTACATGGTTCATTCAACCATTCTTCCTCATAGCTCCCCCTTCATCACATCATCATCAACCTGGGTTTTATTCTGGCTTACCCATAACCGTGCTCTGGGTTTTCTCAGATTACCCTCAACCATGCACCAGGTTTTCTTGGATTACATGTAACCATGCTCTGGGTTTTCTTGGATTACCCTCAACCATGCATCAGGTTTTCTCAGATTACCTGTAACCATGATTTACATAGTGGTTTCTAGATTACCACGAACTTTTCACATTAGGGGGTATACAATGGCTCAGGTACATAGAATTTTCTAGGACCACTACATCAAAATATCCTAGTCTTACTTTCAATTACATGTCTCCCAAATAACATAACTATGCACACTTTCAAACCAAAAAATATCAGTAACAATACTTGTAAAATCATAACTCAGTCACACTTCTCACAATCAACCATCTGTGAGTCCGACGGAATGGGCACATACACCTCATTGTGCTATAGCATCTCCATATAATGGCGCGAACAACAACAAACTCCAACAATAGCAGCCTCTTGCTTTACGAATCCTTTACTCAACAATTGCAGCTCCTCTCCAAAACTCAAAAAAATGAGTCATCTTCAAACGATGGACAGCAATAACACTCTGGAGAAACAATAAAAGAATGCTTCTATCAATTGTGATGAAAGCATACAACAACACAAGTGACATTATCTACACTGCCTTTTCGAAATGATTCATCTGTGAGTCTTTTTGCATCATATTCAGGATCCTCAATAAACCGAATCATAGCAACACAACAACGATGTATACACACAACAAAAAATCCTCCTTTCTCCACTGCAAACGCTATTCTCCACGCTTGTCCAACACACATACAAGATTTCAAGTACTGGTACAAGATCTGGTTGATTTCTTTTGCCTTCAGTTTACTACAACCAAACTCCTGTGATGGCCGATATTTTCGACAATGGCACTCGCTTAAAGATTTCCCACACAGATTGAGGAGGGTTCCTGTGAGCCCGTTTCCTTTCAGGCTCAGAACTCGGACTTGGGTCAGCTTGTTGAGCGTCCCTTTTTCGAATGTCCCATTCAACTGAGAATACTCGACCGACAATTTTGTGATTCTACCATTGATGCATTCCTTGACGCCCTCCCATTTGCAGACATTGGTTCCATTAATCTACTTGGAGTCAAGAACATGGACTGGATCTTCTTTGGCCCTGAAATCATTCAATGCATCTATATCGCTCCCTCCTGTCCGAGCCCAACAAGGATGCCCGACAAAAAACCACAAGACAAATTAACGAAAATTGACAGTAGGAGAACACAAATAGCAGCTACAACGCAAATAGCAGCTACAACACGCAGCTAGAGGGAACGCAGAATGCGGTCCCACGTCACTCTAGATAACAGTCTCAACGCTATCTCCAACAGTGATTGCAAACTCCAACAGCGATGGAAAACGTCTTCACAAACAATGGCGGGTCACAATGTTAAGCTATCAGAAATTATCTACTCTACTCTCCCCATATTTTTGGGCACTCCCGTGAGGGAGTCACACCCAGTCTTGACACTCTGATACCATAATAAAATGGGAGAATAGAGTGATATGAACAAATATTCAATTTCTTTAATATCAATACAATGGACTCTATTATATAGAGTGTACAGGTTGTTATCAGATCTAACTTATTCTAAAGATAATTGGGGAGGTTGAGAGAATATCTCAACCACACACCAAACAAGGATCTCACAAATCCAACTCTCTAACAACCTCTTAATAATAGGATCACACAACTTACATAGAGATTAACTCTACCTCTCAATACATTAGCAAGTATATTAGATAAGTAGGAATTATATATTCCAACAGGAATATAAGTCCATATGAAGCTTTGAATAAATCCTTTTAGCCCCAAGGATTTGGACTATAGTTGCAGTTTGTTTCACAAGATTTAGTAAGATCCCTGCATGAGTAGTAAGGAGAGAACCAACAAGTTCCTCTACAAGAAAAGTCAGATTAGGGGCAATAGGATTCATTTTTCTCCACAAATAATTGAAAAGTTGTGTTGTATACTCTGACAGAGATATAACTTGGGTATAAAGATATTGAGTGTTCAGCATGTCATGATCCCTGGTTTTAGTCCCTATGGATATCATTTATATTTTTTAGTTCGTAGGAATTTCGACGGATTTGGTTTTAACCTCGTCGATGTCCATAGATAGAGTTTCTTTTGACTTCTCTGCAGACATCGCCACTCTTCCTTTCAACTTCTCCGTTGCCTTCGAGCTATTCAGAATTTTTATTTTTCTTGCCTTCTGGTTAAAATGTATAACGACCCATGCATCGACATTCACAACCTTTGATATATTTCTCATAATTTGTATATTTCTTGCCTTCTGATTAAAATGTATATCAAGAATCGCTCACAAGAACTTAAGTGTCGAGGATATTAAAAATAATAAGCACCTTTAAATACATACATGGTGAATAACTCGGTTGGTGAGCCTAGGGTTATCTCTGAAACTTTTCTTCTCAAATTCATTTCCATAGGCAAGAATAATACTTCTATTTGTTCATGAATATGAGCGTGGTATGTTGTTGAGATTAATTCTATAGGCGACCCTACATGATTTTGCATAAATATTCCACAATTTGTTAGTTGCATGTAATGATGCCAATGAAGCTTAGCTTTTAGGGTTCCAAGCGATGGAAGATTCCATGTATTACAACCTCCACATTCAACCACATACTTTCCATTAACCTTGATCCAGGTGGATATCGGTGGCCATCCACCTATTCCAACTAGCCCATCCTGACAATTTTCAATTTGGTAGTTTTTTCTAGTTTTTGGGTCTTGAACTTTCGGGATCATTTTGAGACCCTAAATAATGTTTTTAGGGCTCACCATAGTCAAAATGTAGATGGAGTTAGATTTTGATGGAATAATGTATATTCCTCAAATAGATCTTTCCAACGGGCTATGGTGCGCCTAAAATGGAGATCATATGCAAAAGTTACCACCCTGAGAAGTTGATGTACCAACTTACCCTAATGGGGCCCACATGAATCTTGGCGCTTCATCTCCTAGGGTTATGTTTTTAGATGTCTAGGGTTTTGACATTCATGATTGTTGTAAAAAGGCTTTCAGAGCCTCATTGTACTCATCTTCTTGTGAATGAGCAGAGGCATCACATCTATTCTCAGAGATAAGCTATCACCATTCTAGCAAGCTTGTTTCAGTCTGCATTTTACAGTTTCAACATATTTCTTTATTAATAGAAGCCAAATTTTACTATATCTTTGTTATTTTTCATTGAATATATGTGTCAATAATATATATCTATATTCATTTCGTTCTTCTCATAAAATACATATCAGTGGTATTAGAGCGGTCTGCTCCTTGTTGTTCTTAATGCATGTCCCCGACGAGGTCAGGGTACAAATAGTTGGGTCTTGAGCTTGTTTCTCTTAAGACAAAGGCTCTCGCATGCCCAAGAAAGATTCCATGGTGAGAGAAAATAAATAGGACAATATAAGATATCTTTTAAAATGGTTGCTCGAGGAAGCCCTCGCACAATGGAGGAATGAGATGGTGGATAGTTTTGCGCAAATCCTTTGATGGTTACCAATAAGTGAAAAATATTCCTCAAGCGGAGGTGTCGCCCCCTTCAAGGTACAAATCAACTTTGATATTTATATATTTGAAGGTTAAATAGACACAAATGTTATAGACAAATGGTTGAATCTGCTAGAAGGGTATTTTTCTATCTATAACTTTTCGAATAGAGAAAATACTACTTTTACGCTCCTCAAAGTCGTCCCCCATGTCAAATATTGGTGGAAGACTTTCTGTGAGCAAAAGGAAACAAAATAACCCTCATTATTTATAGTCACATTCACTTGGGAGCTCTTCATGGATGCTATTAAAGTAAAATACTACCCCGTCGGAAGTTATGATGAACTGTATACAAAATGCACCCCACCGCGACAGGAAAGGGACCAAGCAGTGTTAGAGTTCACAAATATTTTTCATACCTTGCACACCAAGATGGGTATCAAATATTCTGAGTGACGTCTAGGTCTCAAGTACCATGGTGGTCTACATAGATACATCTAGGTAGAAATGAATTTTTTGGACATCTCATCCTTGGGCGTGGCCTATCAATATTTCATCAAAATCAAGTAGAAGCTTAAACAAAAACTGCGACAATTTGGGTCTGGGAACCCCTCAGAGAAGAAGCAGGGAAATGACAGACCTAACCCACAGAACAAAATGTAGAGCAAGGATAGACAACCTTCAGAAAACCAGTCTAAGCCACAAACAAAGAAGGACAGTGGAAAGATGAAGAAAGATACCGAGAAGTGGTGCGACTTCCATAAGATCCCCTGACATAACACTCATGATTTCTGCTCAAAGCATTCATTGATGGATGAGATGAAATCCTCTGAATCAGATGTAGGTTCTGACTCTGATTTAGAACCAGAAAAGGGGAGATAGATCATTGATGTAGAACCTAATTCCACTGTTGCTACCACCAAGATCCAACTTGGTGAACCTGATGAGATAGAGTAAGGAGAGCGCCTCTTTCATTCACAAATGTGGGTGAAAGGCATCCCAATGCACTTGATCATTGATAACAGTATCCATAAGAATCTCATCTCAGTGGAGGTCTTCAAGCGGTTGTCCCTGCTGACAACTCCACACTCGCAACCCTACACCATCAAATGGTTCTACCAAGGAAGCAATCTTCACGTCATCCAACAGTATCACATGTTCTATGAAATCAAACCCTTCAAATATGAGATATTGTGTGATGTTTCTCCCCTTGAATTTTACGATGTTCTTTTGGGCCAACCTTATTTATGGAAACGTAATGATGTATATGAGTCTAGGCCTCGCATAGTTATTATTACTTTGGACATGAAATTGTATAGGATACCAGAGGTAGTCCCACATAGTGTCATTTCCTTGATCTCTACTAAGAAATGCAAGAAGGTCATCTCTCATACCAACAAGTTTGTCATCTCTCAGAGTGAGTGAAAGATTGCATCCACATCCATGGCCTTCGCGACTGACCTCTCCATGCAACAAAAACAAATGGCTAAGGTTGTGGAAGAGTAAAAAGACATCTTCTCCTCACCTATTGGGGTTCCTTTGCACTGTCAGGTCAAGAATTCCATCGATATAATCCCCATCCCACTGCTACCCAATGGACCAATATATCACCTCTCTCTATTAGAAAATGAGGAGATCAAGTGTCATATCCAAGAACTTCTCCACAAGGGGCACATCCGACCCAACTCATCACCTTGTGGAAGCCCAATCGTGCGTGTGTAGAATAAAGATGGGACTTCGTGACTTTGCATTGATTACCACACCCTAAATAAAATTACATCCAGGAACCGATATTCGATTCCTCGAATCGACGATCTCCTTGATCAACTCAAGGGGGGAAAATACTTCAGTAATATTGATCTGAAGTCTGGCTACCATCAGGTCTAAAAAGAGAAGACATATGTATGGAAGACTGCATTCAATTCAAAATAAGGTCTTTTTGAATTGTTTTTCATGCCATTTGGTATGACAAATGCACCAATAACTTTCATGAGGATGATGGACGATATCTTGCGATTTTTCACCAATTCTTTTTTAGTGGTGTATCTGGATGGAATCCTCATCTACAACAAGACTTGGGCGGAACACTTGCAACATATTCAAGAGATTCTACACACTCCAACACAAGCTATATGTCAACTTGGAGAAATGATCCTTTATCATGGACAAGGTCAAGTACCTAGGATACATAGTTGATAAGCATGGTGTGCATGTGGATCCAGCCAAGATCTAGGTCATCCGTGATTGGCCAGCCCCATCCATGCTCATTGATATTCATAGCTTCTTAATCCTTTCCAATTTCTATCGCAGGTTCATGTTGGGATTCTCCCATATTGCATGGGCCCTCGGCCAAGTAACCAGGGGTGGTGGTAAGGAAAATTTTGTATGGAGTTTGTCCCAACATCAAGCACTCGATGATTTGAAGCAACTCTTGTGCTTAGCCTCATTTCTTTCATTACCCGGCCTGCAACATCCCTTTGAGATCAGGATAGATACTTCAAACTATGATGTGGGAACAGTTCTCACTTAGCAAGGCCACTCCATGACCTATCATAGTGAGACACTATCATATGTCATTCGTAAGTACCCTACTTACAAAAAATAAATGTACTCCATTATGAAAGCATGTCGCCAATGGAGGCATTACATTCTCGGAAATGAGACAGTCATCCATATTGATCATAATCCATTGCAGTTCATGCAGACAGAAGGATAATTGCATAATGACCGCCATCAGAAGTGGTCCACATACTTACAGCAGTGCCACCTGAAAATCAAGTATAAGACAGAAATTACCAACCACGTTGTTGATTTCCATGAGACTCTTGTAGCCATGAGACCTCTGGATGGCCACAAATCTATGAGAAATTTCTTGACTTCGCCACCACCTACAAAATGTTGGGCTTAATCAAAACAGTCACTAATTTCCATCTTCAGGATGGGTTATTGTGTCATTTGGGCCATCTCTGTGTTCCATCAAGCGAGGGAGTGAAAATGATTTGGTAATCCCACTACAATCGGGTGGCAGGACACTTCGTCATATAAAATATAGTGGCAGTGTTGCAGCAACATTTCTACTAGTCGAAAATTTGATAGGATGTCAACAACTATATTAGGTCCTAAACTACCTGCGTTATTTCCAAACTAGCCATTAAGAAACAAGGTCTGTACACCCCTCTTCCTACTCCTGGAAATCCTTGGGAATCCATCTCAATGGACTACATGTTGGGCCTTTTGTCCACCAAGTGGGGAAATGACTGTGCTTTTGTGGTTGTTGATCTCTTTTCCAAGATGACGATTATGGCCGCCTACAAGAAGAGCATAACAATGGAGGCCACTGCCAAGATCTTATTTGAATGAGTGTGGGTACATTTTGGAATATCAAAAACCATTATCTCAAATTGGGACAGTCAATTCCTCAACACATTCTGGTCGAGCCTCTAGTCATTGTTGGACACCAAGCTCACCAATTCCACTTCCTTTCACCCGCAGAAGGATGGCCAAACCGAGGTCATCTATCAAATGATCATGCATATCATGCACATGTACAATTCCAAGATCCTCCACACATGGGATGAGAGTCTTCCCTATGTTCAACACGAATACAATAGAGCCATACATAGCTCAACCAACCATAACCCCTTTTAGGTGGGGATGAGATTTCAACCATTGAGTCCCATGGATGTTGCACTACCCCTTGCAACCACCTAGGAGGACTCACCCCATGCTCAAACTGAAGCTAACAAATCCACTCGGTTCATTGACTGGATCCAACACATCTACCAACAGGTTTAAGATATTTTAGAGAAATCCAATGCCAAGTACAAGCATGGCCATGATCAACATCGGGTGTCACACAAGTTTCAGGTGGGAGACAAAGTTTGGTTGCACTTGCAGAAAGAATGCCTTACAGGGCCCCATAGAAATATTTCTCCACTTCTCTATGGAGCTTACACCATCACCAAGGATGCATGACACAATTCTTTTGAGCTCAATATTCCCCACTTCCTTGGCTTGCACCCAGTGTTCAGTGTGGATCTCCTTTGGCCATTTTTTCCACCATTATTGGAGACCTCAAAGATAACAAAACAATTTAAACCACATAGCTCAACCCTGAATACATGGAGCATGCATCCACTGATCATATTTTGGACACACAGGTCAAAGGCACTCGCCAATAGAGGATCCAACTTTATCGGGTTGTCAAAGCAGGGCACCTCCTACACCAAGGCAAGTGGCTCACCCGGGGTCAAATTCAGAAGCAATTTCCTCATATGATGGGGGAAATCAATGTAATGGATACCATTACTTCCTAAGGGGGGATGATTGATCCAAGTGGGTATCGGTGACGATCCACCTATTTCAACTGCCTCATCCTGACAGTTTTTCAATTTGGAAGATTTTTCCTCGTTTTTGGGTTGTGAACTTTCAAGGTTGTTTTGAGGCCCTAAACAACATTTTTAGGGCTCACCATAGTCAAATTATTAACATATTTATATTTTGATGGTATAATGTGTAGTCCTCGGATATACCTTTCTAATGGGCTGTCATGCTCTTAAAACAAAGATCATATGCAAAAGTTACGACCCCAAGAAATTAATGTACCAACTTACCCCAACGGGGCCCACATGACTCTTGGCGCTTCATCTCCTAGGATTAGGTTTTTTATGTCTAGGGTTTTTGAATTCATTTTTAATGCAAAAAATATTTNAACACACACTAAAAAGGTCCCTCCAAGATAAAACAAGCAAACACTAAACTAGTTGGAAGAACAGTTACAACAACCAACACTAGAGAAACTTACCGGTGCAAGTGAAAATCGAACATGGAAGCACCCTTTGGGTATACTCTACAAAGTGTGGCCTGATGTCTATCCTAGGTATCACAGTATACACCCGCAGTCACCTGTGTATGTCTCTAAAAAGATGGGCAACTAGGTTGCCAGCGTGCGAACAGTCACCAGGCGGGTACAGTCGAAAGTCGGGTAGAACACAATGAGTAGGGTATCAAGCTCGAAACTTGTCAAGGGTATTGAAGGCAAGTGGTTTGGAAGACAACTGAGGACCTTGAACGGATTCGAGACCCACGAAGCTTCGTGGCAAATGCAATCGACAAAATCCCAACACAAACCCTCTATATGTGTTCTCCACTACAATTGGTCCATCTTTGGAGGGGTTATCTCCGCTACCTTTCCGCATGTGACCTCGTGTTTAGCCCCTGTGCAAGAGGGGGTCCCAGATAAATTTCACGATACTGGACTTTGACACTCCCTAACTCAAACTCCAATGTTTGATTTAATGGCCTTGAAGATCTTCCTCTCCAACCTAATTCAAGGCCCTAGCCCTAAACTAGTTGGTTGACCCTACAAACATAAAAAGTCTAATGAATTTTAGATTTAGCGTTAATTTTTATGGCTTTTCTTATGTCAAAGGTTATGAAAGTGAAACTAGTGATGTTTGAAAGACGAAAGAAAAATAAACAGAAAGCTGGAAACAAAATAACTTCACTTCACTCAAATCTTAAACAACTTTTCAAACAAATTTTTTTCTAAGATCTCTGAATAGAAAACTCAAAGCAGGATTTCACTTGACTACGAGCTATTTATGATCTAAGTAAACCATCAAGAACTTATGAAAGCAAAGACTTTTCCCTGGTTACTAATGCAAAACAACACTATTTAACCAAACAAAGAAATAAAA
>JZKD02S1807113.1:25844-37281 GCA_000966675.3 Picea glauca | reverse complement strand
AGTGGCGAGGTCTTATGAGGAAGTTCTAGCCTGGATCCAATCCTTGCACCCAAGGAGACAGCCGCTGTATTGAGATTCCAGAAAAATAGACGAAGTTGTCTCCCTGTTGTGTTGGGAGGTTCGGGTGTTTCCAAGACACAACAGAAGGACACAGAAGGCTCCAAAGATGCTACTCCTGACTTGGGAAAACAACAGGACAAGGAGGAACCAACGAAGAAGCCCGAAGCAGAGGTAAAGACTCCGGACCCACCCAAGAAATAGAATCCGGAGGCTGAAGTAAAAACTCCAGACCCGCCAACGAAATAGAAGCCGGAGACTGAAACAAAGACTCTAGTGCCGCCAAAGAAGCAGAATCCTGTCAACACTCCGAGAGAGTTGACAAAACAAATCGGAGAACCCATCACCTCGGTCACACCATTGCAGTCGGCATAGGGAAATGTCAGCGAGGGATGGATATTTAATGAATAACTGAGGCCCATAAGAGCAGAGGAACTCCCTCCAAATGAGTTCTTCTTTGATAAAAAGAGAAAAGTAGTAGTGAGAAGGGAATTCTACTAGGAGGGAGAATCGACTGCTAAGAAGTTCAAGGTCATGATCGATGGAAAAAATAAAAAGAATGAGCAATTCGCCACTGAGATCGTAGGGACGCTAGGAGTGTATGCATTGACAAATCAATTTTCGGTCGGACTTTTGAAGAACCAACTCAATAGGAAAAACCGTCTGATCAGGAATCTTGAGGCCAGATTGGCCTCGGCCACGGAAAATGCTCAGGGCCAGGTGAGCGCGGAGATAGAGATGGCTCGATTGGATGATAAAAATGAGATAGAGGTGATTAAGACCAAGCTCGAGCAAGCACATCTAGTGGTCCGAGACGGTCGGATACAGGCGGGCCAACAGAGAAATATGATTGCAGAGCTGCAGGCTCAGATAGAGATTGTCGAAGGCAGGATGATCGACGTTGAGGGGTTTAAATCCCGAGTGATCGAGATTCAGAACATGATCTATTCTGCACAATAGAGTTTTCTCACCAAAGTGGGAGCGATCCAAGAGAATTGTATGTTGATGAATCAGGTTTTTGAGATCCTGACTGTCAGAGAGAGGGATGCTGAAGAGGCTCGGGTCACCTTCCAGGAGGTGGTGATAGCCACGAATAATAGAGTTTCAACAGGGTCTCTCGGGCTTGCCATCCCAGAACAAACCAGAGGTAATATTCTATTGAAGGATTGGGAGCACAACATTGCCCTGGGCAAGGAACAAGCTCAAAAGGTAACCAATTCATTAGAAGAAGCCTTCAATTCTATATATGGCGAGCTGTTGGGTATGGACAGTGGAGGCGACACATAAACATTGATACAAATGAATGTGGAACAAATCTCGTTTGATCTGAAAGAGAAGGATGAGAGAGATTCGGCTGATATCGCTCAGATAGATATGGTGGACATGGTCCGAGTTGATAAGCACTTGATCTAGCCCAACGTGCAACTAAGATCCCTTGACATCATCGATGCACAAATGGGGGACAAGCTGAAGCAGTTAACCCGAGAGTGTTACTTCGTCGAGGCCAACTATCAAGCGGAACCTTCATGGCTCGTATCCTAGCTTGTGGAAATATGTATCGCCTGCACCAAGTCCGCGCGAACACGAGCACCTGGCACTAAGTGAAGACAAAATAGGGGAAATGGAGCGATTTCTCTCTCCTCTGTCGTAACTGAAATTTTGCGACTATTGGGATTCTACCGGCTTTGTAAAAAAATGTATAAATATACCCCAGAGAGAAATAAACAAGGYTGGACCCTTTTTGAGTTATTTGTAATAGAGTTTTTACATTGAGAGTTAATACAAGCAGATCTGGAGATTCTCAATTMYGTCACTTCTGTATCACAAGTTTGCTTCCTTGTATCTCAT
This sequence comes from Picea glauca, assembly GCA_000966675.3. Lineage (NCBI taxonomy): Eukaryota > Viridiplantae > Streptophyta > Pinopsida > Pinales > Pinaceae > Picea > Picea glauca. The sequence continues at coordinate 35,376 of JZKD02S1807113.1, read as the reverse complement.
TTTTACATTTCAATTCATATTCATAATTGATGTGCTTCGTTGTAATTTAGTACGATCACTACTATAACGAATGAATTTGGGTTTTCTGTAATTGTTTATTGCCTTTCCTCTGCACCAACTATCAGATGTGTAAGACCAATCTGCATTTTCAGAATTCTACATATATTCTTTGTTACATTGGTTATTTTCTTACATATTTTCCTCTCCCGTTTATGTCGTGATTTTTCCACTGGTTGGAACTTTACTTTGTAAATGGCTCAATGTTTTTCTCTCATCTCACCCCTTTTATAAAAATATGATACAGTTACGGGAACGAGCCTTAGATTTGCMTCTATATKTTATTTCTGCAAYTRTAAGTTCTCTTTTATAAGATCAAACTGAGACAACACTTAATMTTTCCTAAAAGTCTTTTATRTCTTTACTRTTCCCCCATGACAGTCCCTATACMAAMTCAACCTAAYRTYRAACCTDKATTATTGAACCAARCACACATCGCCCTAAACCTTTTCAACACTATCCTTAAAACAACAACTAACCGGGTCGAACTTGAACAATCATGGGCAACCATTGAACGAGACATAAATATTCAGGAACAGTTCGAAGCTAGACAACCCCAACGAAGAAATATCCCTTAGTTTCTTTCTCCGAAGGTTGACTCCCTCCCTTCTCCATATCCTAACCACTTTCGGATGCCTTGACACTGCACTTTTGAGCCTTAAGTAAAGACTCAGGAACAACATCTTATTGGCGCCATTGCCGAGGACCGAAGTTACGAAATCTTTTTCCCTGGGAAAATGACAATTGTTTTTCATTGAAAGTGTTACCCTTTGATAGTGAACAAAGGGTGCTCACCTTTTAAAGATTTTTATCTTTCACTTGGAGAATCCACAAATAAATAAACTGGCATTTGGTCGAAGGAATACCAAACAAAACCCGGATGGTGAGCAGGTCACACCAGTTATTGATCCCGAAAAAATTCTAAAAGCGAGAGGCTCTTTTAAGCCAACCGCTGCAGTTTACCAACTTGAAATCCCGTCACTGAAGGACGAGAATCCTTCCGAACCCTCAACCTTGCTTAGTCATTGCTTTGACGCTAAACATTCAACGCCAATTTGTTCTAAAATTAGGATTGAGATTCATCCAATAGTCCCCTTGATACAGAGAGGAAAGGACCCTCTTGAAGGTTCGTCAGCTTTTGAAACACCATCTTATCTTCAGTTAAATTTCCTGACTTCTCCAAATTCTGAAGATTGTGTTACACACTCATTTCTCACACTAGTCGGTTTTCCTGACTCCGTCTCTTGCAAGTCCGAGGAACCAACTCCTCATGTTCCTTATCTTTCCTCCTCAGTGTCTCCTCTTAGTGAAGAAAATAAAGTTTCCCTTTTATTTTTTGAAAATCCCCTTTATAACTTTCCACAAACAACGATGGCGGCTGCCGAAGGAGGAGGTGGAGGGTTTATAAGAGGTGGAGGAGGGTTTGGCAGAGGAGGAGGGGGAGGAGTCCCCCTAGGAGGAGGTGGAGGAGGAGGTCCTCTAGGAGGAGGTGGAGGCCAAGGCCCCCCCCCTCCCAAAGTGTTCACAAAAGTCGCAGCTAGATACGCCCCATTAATATTGCCCGTCCCCCTACACGATATTCCAGAAAATTACATAAAAAATTTGCCGAAGTTCACTGGAGAGGGGGATCTGATAGCAGCAGAACATATTATTTTTTTCGACCAATTTGCAGATGTCTTTGGTATCGAACACGAGGATGTCTATTCAAGACTACTTGTCCAAACTTTTGAAGTTCAGGTCCGAACTTGGTTTCGGAGATTACCCGCAACCTCTATCCTATCGTATGACGCTTTGGAAGATGCTTTCCTCAGACAATGGGGAGAGCGAAAAGACCATCTCTATTATCTAACCGAATTTGGGGCTCTGAAGAAAAAGAACTCATAAACAGTCATCGAATTCATCCAGAGATTCAATAAACTGTACAATAAAATCCCAGCTAAAGTCAAACCTTCTCAACCCGCGCCCAAAGTGACTTTTGCCGGAGCTTTTGAGCCAGATTTCGCACTACTTCTACGAGAACGAAGGGGAGCCACCTTAGACCGTATGCAGGACGATGCGGTAGAGATAGAATCTAATATGATGGCTTCAGGTAAACTTAAGGCTAGAGTAGAGACTGGAAACCGAGAGACCAGGCGATTTAGAGAACAAGTTGTCCCTTCAGGGTCCAATAGATCCTCAGACGATAGGGTGGACGATATGGCTAAGGTGATTTAAGGGTTGTCGAATAAAGTGGCCCGAATGGAACTCGAATAGGCCAAGGCCGACTCTTATCCCAAAAAATATTTCAGGAGAAATCAAAACCCTCCTAATCAACAAAGACAAATAAAAAATGAGGATAAAAAGATACAGGCTCCTTTAAAGACTGAAAATTTTATAGGAGCAAACGATTTTCAAGACTACGAAGATTCAGATAATGACGTCACGAACTTCGGTGACGACTGTAGTCAACCATATCTGACTCGTGAAGACTATGAAAGGTCCTTGCACACGCCACAACCGTCAAATGAAGGTGAAGAAGTTGATCACACTGATCCCTGTGTATCTCATCCAGAAACCGAGATAATGATGGCCGATTTACAACCAAAGTACAACCTAATATCTAAAAATAATCCCACCTCCATGACTCAGCACAAGAAAACCCTTCAAAGAGGCCAAGCTTATGAGCCTCCTTCGAACGAGACCCCATTACCCAACAACAAAACTAGACGAGTAAGCACTCAAGAGCCCAAGGTGGAAAAAGTTGGAACTCAAACACAGGAAACCGAACCCATAAATAAATCCACGTCTTCAACTAGAACCATGAATGATAAAGCCATCCAGACAAATAAGTCAGAAAGGAAGAACTCAAAAGCCTCAACCAGAGAAACAGATAAGGTGAGAGGAGCATTTAATTTTGAAAATGAGTTAAACAAAATTAAGATACCGATCCCTTTGGTGGAATTAGCGAAAAACCCCGGTTATCGCAAACAAATTACCAAAATGATAGGTGTCTCTGAGATAGAAANGATTGAGATTCATCCAATAGTCCCCTTGATACAGAGAGGAAAGGACCCTCTTGAAGGTTCGTCAGCTTTTGAAACACCATCTTATCTTCAGTTAAATTTCCTGACTTCTCCAAATCCTGAAGATTGTGTTACACACTCATTTCTCACACCAGTCGGTTTTCCTGACTCCGTCTCTTGCAAGTCCGAGGAACCAACTCCTCATGTTCCTTATCTTTCCTCCTCAGTGTCTCCTCTTAGCGAAGAAAATAAAGTTTCCCTTTTATTTTTTGAAAATCTCCTTTATAACTTTCCACAAACAACGATGGCGGCTGCCGAAGGAGGAGGTGGAGGGTTTATAAGAGGAGGAGGAGGGTTTGGCAGAGGAGGAGGGGGAGGAGTCCCCCTAGGAGGAGGTGGAGGAGGAGGTCCTCTAGGAGGACGCGGAGGCCAAGGCCCCCCCCCCCTCCCAAAGTGTTCACGAAAGTCGCAGCTAGATACGCCCCATTAATATTGCCCGTCCCCCTACACGATATTCAAAAAAATTACATAAAAAATTTGCCGAAGTTCACTGGAGAGGGGGATCTGATAGCAGCAGAACATATTATTTTTTTCGACCAATTTGCAGATGTCTTTGGTATCAAACACGAGGATGTCTATTCAATACTACTTGTCCAAAATTTTGAAGTTCAGGTCCGAACTTGGTTTCGGAGATTACCCGCAACCTCTATCCTGTCGTATGACGCTTTGGAAGATGCTTTCCTCAGACAATGGGGAGAGCGAAAAGACCATATCTATTATCTAACCAAATTTGGGGCTCTGAAGAAAAAGAACTCATAAACAGTCATCGAATTCATCCAGAGATTCAATAAACTGTACAATAAAATCCCAGCTAAAGTCAAACCTTCTCAACCCGCGGCCAAAGTGACTTTTGCCTGAGCTTTTGAGCTAGATTTCACACTACTTCTACGAGAACGAAGGGGATCCACCTTAGACCGTATGCAGGATGATGCGGTAGAGATAGAATCTAATATGATGGCTTCAGGTAAACTTAAGGCTAGAGTAGAGACTAGAAACCGAGAGACCAGGCGATTTAGAGAACAAGTTGTCCCTTCAGGGTCCAATAGATCCTCAGACGATAGGGTGGACGATATGGCTAAGGTGATTTAAGGGTTGTCGAATAAAGTGGCCCGAATGGAACTCGAATAGGCCAAGGCCGACTCTTATCCCAAAAAATATTTCAGGAGAAATCAAAACCCTCCTAATCAACAAAGACAAATAAAAAATGAGGATAAAAAGATACAGGCTCCTTTAAAGACTGAAAATTTTATAGGAGCAAACGATTTTCAAGACTACGAAGATTCAGATAATGACGTCACGAACTTCGGTGACGACTGTAGTCAACCATATCTGACTCGTGAAGACTATGAAAGGTCCTTGCACACGCCACAACCGTCAAATGAAGGTGAAGAAGTTGATCACACTGATCCCTGTGTATCTCATCCAGAAACCGAGATAATGATGGCCGATTTACAACCAAAGTACAACCTAATATCTAAAAATAATCCCACCTCCATGACTCAGCACAAGAAAACCCTTCAAAGAGGCCAAGCTTATGAGCCTCCTTCGAACGAGACCCCATTACCCAACAACAAAACTAGACGAGTAAGCACTCAAGAGCCCAAGGTGGAAAAAGTTGGAACTCAAACACAGGAAACCGAACCCATAAATAAATCCACGTCTTCAACTAGAACCATGAATGATAAAGCCATCCAGACAAATAAGTCAGAAAGGAAGAACTCAAAAGCCTCAACCAGAGAAACAGATAAGGTGAGAGGAGCATTTAATTTTGAAAATGAGTTAAACAAAATTAAGATACCGATCCCTTTGGTGGAATTAGCGAAAAACCCCGGTTATCGCAAACAAATTACCAAAATGATAGGTGTCTCTGAGATAGAAAGCCAGTCTAATGTTATAAATTTGGAAGATGATAGACCTAACATCACTTTTGGTCCTCATTTTGAAGGGTCCAAAGACAACATCGCTCCCTTTTATATTACTATGAACATACATTATCAATTGCTGCATAATTGTATGTTGGACTCCGGAGATTCTCATAATGTTATGCCCAAGATTATAATGGAGAAGCTGGGTCTCCAGATCACAAGACCTTATGGGAATCTGTACTCTTTTGATTCAAGGAATGTTAAATGCATGGGTATGAGAAAGGATCTAGTAGTTACCCGGGCACAGGTCCCAGTCAAGAGTATCCTGATGGATGTGGTTATTGCAGACATTCCCCCTAAGTATGGAATGTTGTTATCTAGGTCATGGGGAGCCAAGCTGGGGGGTTCTCTTCAGTTAGACATGACTTATGCCACAATCCCTGTGTTTGGTGGTTAGTTTACTCATTTATACAGAGAAACAAGATTAGCATATACGGTCAGTGATCCTCAAAACCCACATAACTTCCCTATTTACATTGCAGACCAAGATTTAGGAAATTGCATCTTGTCTTTTGATGATGGTCTCGACGGTTGCCTGGAGGAAATCGATACAAAACAAGAAGAGGCGAACCTCATAATAGAAGAGTTGTGTAGTACTGGCATCTGGAAGATGTATTTTGACGATGCTTCATCTTCTGAAGGGGCAGGCGCTGGAGTGCTTTTGGTGGCACCTGAAGGTAAGTTCATTGTTCCTTTCTCTTACCGTTTACAGTGGGACATAGATTACACTAATAACGTGTGCGAGTATGAGGCAATGATCTTAGGATTAGAGGTTGACAAAAAGATAAATATAAAAAACTTGGAGGTGTATGGTGACGCTGAATTAATAGTAAAACAGGTAAACCAACAATACATGGCCAGGCATCCCAGACTAAGAGCATATAGAAATTGTACTTGGGATCTCATGGAAAAAAAATTCTCATCTGTGAATATCCATTTTATCCCTCGCGCAGAGAATCTGCATTCTGATGCATTGGCAAAGGCAGCTTCAACCTTCTCCCCTCCCACGACCTTCAAACTGAAGTACCACATTGAAATCAGATACAAACCCTCCATACCTGATAATATCCGATATTGGAAAGTCTTTGAAGATGACGAACAAATTAAGAAATTCCTTACAGTAGTAGGCGAATTCTCTGAAACTCATGCTGACCAAGAAAATCAAAACGACTCGATGTGGATCATGCAAGAAGGAGAGGAACCTGAAGCCTTCCGAGAAAAAATTGTGGATCATCGTATGCTGGTCCTTAAAAGCAATCAGATCCCCAAAGGATTGATTCCTTTGGAAAGACTCTTTGATCAGAACGATGTACCTATAAAGTCCACTTTGCAGCCCCAACCAGAGGAGGTGGAGGACTGTGATTTAGGAACCGAAAAGGAACCCTAGATGGTAAAGATATCGAAGTTCCTCCCTCCCAAAGAGAAAGATAAGTATAAAGACTTACTCAGGCAATACAAAGATGTTTTCTCCTGGTCCTATGATGAATTGAAAACATATGACGCTTCCATGATTGATCACAAGATACCCTTGAAGCCTGGGGTCAAACCGTTTAGGCAAAAGCTTAGGCAAATTAACCCCATTCTGTTACCCATGATAGAAAAGGAAGTTAAAAAACTATTGGATGCAAAAATAATCGTGCCTCTGAGATACTCAGACTGGGTAGCTAACCTAGTTCCAGTCAGGAAAAATAACGGGGAAATCTGACTCTGTGTGGATTTCCAAAACTTAAACAAGTCGTCTCTCAAAGATAATTACCCACTGCCTAAGATGGACCATGTTTTGGAAAAGGTTTTTGGAGATAATCGAATGTCTATGATAGATGGTTTCTCTAGTTATAATCAAATAGCTATGAATGTAATGGACAGGGAAAAAACTGCTTTCACCACGCCCTGGGGTACTTTCATGTATGACAAAATGCCTTTTGGTTTGATGAATGTAGGGGCCACTTTCCAGCGATCTATGGACATCGCTTTCGTGGGAGAAAGGGACAAGTTCATAGTCACTTACCTTGATGATCTGATGGTTTTTTCTAAAACTAACGAAGAACATTTGATGCATCTAAGACAGACGTTCGAAAAGTGTCGCAGGTTTGGTCTACCCCTTAATCAAAAGAAATCACATTTCGCTATGAGGGAAGGTAAGCTTCTGGGCCTTGTCGTATCTAAGGAGGGAATCAGGATTGATCCTAAGAGGATTGAAGCGATAGATACTATCGCTATCCCTAGAAATATAAAAGAAATTCAATCATTCTTAGGAAAGATAAATTTTCTATAAAGGTTCATTCCCAATTTCGCTGAAATTGTCAAACTGATTACAGGAATGTTGAAGAAGTATAGCGGGGTAAACTGGACCACCGAGGCCAGGGCACCGTTCGAGCATATTAAAAAAATCATAAGCGAGGCACCTGTGTTAGCAAGTCCGGATTATATCAAATATTTTCTTATCTTCTCTTTTTCTTCCGAACATACCATCGCCGTGGTACTCTTGCAAAAAAATGAAGAGGGGTTCGAGAAGCCGATAGCATTTTTTAGCAAAAGCCTCAGAGATGTAGAACTGAAATATGACATAATGGAAAAACAAGCATACACAATGGTAAAAGCATTGAAATCATTTAGGACCTATGTGCTACATTCAAAAATAATCACGTATGTTCCCACCAGTTCTGTAAAAGACATATTGGTACAGCCGGACAGTGACGGAAAACGAGGGCGATGGCTCGCTAAAATACAAGAATTCGATATGGAGGTCAAGACGACCAAATTGATAAAGGGGTAGGGTCTGGCCAAACTCTTGGCTAATTCGAATCTTAGATCTCTTGATATTAATTGCCTGCAAGAAGAAGACAGAGACACACACCCGCACGAGCTGGATGACCAAACAGATCCAAGTAAGGTTGAGGAAAAGTTCATACTGTCGAACTGGTATAAAGACATAGTTTTCTAATTGTTAAACCTGAAATGCCCAGATGGACTATCACCAACCAAATGTAGAACTTTAAAACTCCATGCTGTGAAATATTGCATCGCCAAAAATCAGCTATACTGGAAGGATCCACTCGGGTTCCTGCTAGTCTGTTTGGTTGAGTCGGACACTCCACGGGTTATAGAGGAATTTCACGAAGGAGTCTATGGAGGACACCATGCATGGAGATCCACAACCTACAATATCTTGAGGGCCGAATACTATTGGCCAAAACTATTTTCAGACGTCAATGCCAAAGTATGTGCGTGCAACCCTTGTCAAATATTCGTTGGTAAACAGAAACTCCCTGCACTACCACTCGTTCCAGTCAAAACTGAAGCTCCATTTCAACAATGGGGTCTAGACTTCATAGGGGAAATTAATCCTCATTCCATTGCTTAGCATAAGTGTATCTTAACAACTACGGATTATTTTACTAAGTGGGTGGAAGCCATTCCAGCAAAAAGGGCAACAGACTCGGTAGTGATCGATTTCTTGGAAAACAATATCTTGTCAAGATTCGGGTGTCCCCGAAAGATAGTTACCGATAATGCCCAGGCCTTCAAATCCATGGCTATGATCAGCTTTTGTCAGAAGTATAATATTGTTCTCGGTCATTCCACTGCATATTACCCCTAGGGGAACGGATTGGCCGAATCATCTATCAAGAGCCTTGTGAACATAATCAAGAAAGTACTGGATGAAAATAAAAGGTCTTGGCATGTGCACTTGAAATACGCACTATGGGAAAACCGCATCAGTACTAAAAGGTCTATCGGCATTTCACCATTTCAAATGGTCTATGGGACAGAGGCGGTCTTACCCATAAATCTAGCGCTGTCGGTGATGAAGTTATGGCAGGACCAAAATGAAGAGCCAAATCATGTGACTAGGAGAATTAACAAGTTGATCGAGGTTCAACAACATAGATTTGAAGTCGACGAAAAAATGCAGAAGTACCAGGATGAGATGAAAGCATTGTTCGATCTCAAGGAAAAGGACAGAGAATTCCTTCCAGGTGACTTAGTACTAAGATGGGATGCCAGAAAATAGGAAGCCGTGAAGCATGGTAAATTTGACCACCTCTGGTATGGGCCATTCAGGGTCTCGACTCCAGAAGGAAAAAATTCCTTTCTGCTGGAAAACATTGACGGAGAAGTCCTCAGCGCCCCTGTCAACGGGCGATATCTGAAACATTACATGACATAACAATTGCCATTATAAAAATAATAAATAAATAAATTTTGTGTACATACATGCATCTTTATTACCCTTTGGACTTTTTGTTTTCTGTTGTTCATAATTTTTAGACATATTTCGAATAAAGTTCGTGTTTGCTTTTACAGGATTCAACTACTTGCAAAGCTAGTAGGAAGAGTAATTCGCAAGGCGGAGTCAGAAATAAATCGGCATGAAATAGGTGATATCTAAAAGTAGCTTTATAATGCACAAAGAAAGTGAAAAGAAAAGGTAAAGGTGAGCTTTCTCAATACACATGTTATGAAAGACTGTTAAAGTAAACCAAG